>CAJVPT010005044.1:0-12661 GCA_910592055.1 Acaulospora colombiana | reverse complement strand
GGTATCAAAGGTGTTTCTTGACTTTTCTTAGTCACTAGAAGTCAAGTTTTTGAGTGAAGAGGTTTGTAAACAAAAGGAAAAGGATAGAGGTGACTCTTAAAGTCATACTTCAAGTTGTTTTAATGAAAGTATTAAGACTTTATTAACAAAGAAATATAAAAACTTCTTGTGAACATCTTTTTTGTGTGTGATCAGAGAATCAGCAGAAAGAGTTTTTTTTTGATCCTGATTATAAATATTATCATGTATTATATATAATATAATATAATATATAATATATTATAAATAAATAAATAAATATATTAAATAAAAATTTAAATAATTATATTTATATTTTATAATATTTTAAAATATTTAAAATAAATAAAAAAAAATATTATTTTTTTATAAAAAATCTCGATTTTTATAAAATAATTATTTTTAAAAAGAAAAGATATTATAAAAATAATTTTAGAAAAAAAAATTAAACAAAACTCTTTCTGTTAATCCTTTACCCATATACAAAAAAGATGTTCACAAGAAATTTTTTATTTTTATGCTAATAAAGTCTTAACATTATCCCTAAACCAACTTGAAATTTTACTTCAAGAGATATTCCTAAACACATTTCTTGTTTATATTCATCTTTAAACAAAAACTTGACTTCTTATGATCTAAAAAAGTTAAGAAAGTCCTTCTTTACTTACAATAAGAAAGTTCTATAATAAAGAAAAACTAATAGTGTAATACCCAAAGCCTTTTATATTTATAAAAATTTTCTGCAATGGAAGACAACAAATATCAAGCCATATTTTCAAAATATCTTCTTATTATTTCTTCTTTCTTATAGTCAACCAAAAATTTTTTAATTTTCTGGAGAATTTTGCCTATTTCAGTTTGATCCTAAATTTTAGATAACATAATCTATTGCAAAATATAATTGATGAATATAAAACATATTAGTAGCAGAATATAAACAAGTTCCTACTGATCATCTCATATATTCTAATAATGTCATTGATAATTGAAAGAGTTGATTGGTATCTCATGTCCACCTTACTCCTTCAATTGGATTAATCTATAGATCAAGTTCCATGAGGTCCATAAGATATAAGCAACAAGTTTCCAGGTGATGAAAAAACTACTATTTGTTCAAATTAAGATCTTTTTTTCCTATCATTCTAGTCAGACAAAGTTCAAAATCAAGGTCTTCTTATTATCCCAGTCAGGCAATAAAACTGAATAGTTTCTAGTTCATACTAAGTTTCAATCCTTTGATTACAGTTGAGAATATATTTCTCTAGAAGTTATTGAAGGATATCATAATTAACAAGGATTCCCATTACTTTTAAGACTTTCCTACCATTACAAGGCAAAAGGAGTATTGGGGAAACTAATTTTTTTAATAATAAAAAATATATATTAGTAAAATTCCTTTAATTAGATATGGCTGCTAAAAGATATTATACTAAAACAATATGATCTAGTTTCTACTAGGTTACATAAGAACCTGGGATCTATCATAAATCATCCTTCTACCACAGATGGATAAAAAATTACTGTCCAAAAAAGGTTGAGATCAAATATGTTTTGAAAGTAAAGGCTTCTACTAGACAATAAATCTCTTTAGATGGTACATGAAAAGGAAATTAAAATAATGAATAGATAAGTTTCTCAAATAGTCAAAAAAAGAAAGGATATTCCAATCAAACATTTTTATTGTAAAGAGGTCTTAAGAAGTAGGTCTTTGGACAAAGCTGAAAAATTTTTTTTTCAAATTTTTATCTTTTTATTTTCTTGTTGTCTATTTAGATATTTTTAAATATTTTCTTTTTTCTTTTTTTCAACCCATACTTTTGTAGTTTCTTGTATTCCGATAGTTTGATAAAATATACAGTGGTGACAACCTACTGGCAATGATACAATAGACTAGAAGGGTTTTTACCCAAAGACACTGTATATTGAAATATTATTCTTAAGGCTGAACTTAGAGGTGAGGCTCTTATACTTATAATGAGTTAGTTAGATTAGAATAATAGTTTAGCAATAATATATATTATACTGCTCAAATAAAAATATACTTATATTTTCAATTAATTAATAAACTGATAATCGAGCCTGGTTATGAGTAATAATGGGTCCTTAAAGTATTTAATATATAAAATTTTACAGACTACTTATGTCTCTTTTTGAGGAATAAAATTTATAGTTCTTTACTTTAATTGGGACAAAAGTCAGAAAATGCTATAATTAATTATTTAGATAATGGTAAACAATTGTAAGTAGTTTTTTTATAATTATTAATTTAAAAATTTCAATATTTTTTAGTAAGAGACAAAAGTCAAATATTTCTTACTAAGAAATTTTAAAATTTTTAAAATAATAATTATAAAAAAACTATCTATAATTGTTTTTTATTATCCAAATTATTAATTTATAATATTTTTTGACTTTTGTTTCTATTAAAGTGAAGAACTATAAATTTTGTTTCTCAAAAAAGAATATAAGTGATCTACAAAATTTTATATACTAAATAATTTAGGAACTCATCATTAGCTACAAGTATAAATGAGTCTCTAAAGAGGGAGACAGAAACAAAAGTCAAATGTTCCTTATTAGGAAACATTAAAAATTTTAAATTAATAACCCTAAAAAAACTAACTACAATTGTTTTTAATTAATCAAATCATTAATTTATAATATTTTCTAACTTTTGTTCATATTAAAATAATGAGCTATGAATTTTGTCTCTCAAAAAGAGACATAAATAATCTGTAAAATTTTATATGCTAAATATTTTAAAGACATCATTAGCTATAGGTACTCAAAAAAAAAATAATAATTTTAGAATTTTATGGTTTTTTTGTATTTATTTATATAGTATTAATATAATTTAAATTTTGTATTTATATTTTAATAATTAAAACTAAAACTTTTATTTTTATATTTTTTAAAACTATAGATTTTTATTTTTGAAATCACTGGTTTAAAAAATAAATCAATCAGGTTTATTTAGTATTACCAGAGTTAGGAAAAAAATGTAAAGTACTTGAAGGTTCTTTTAACCTTTAAAGTAAGAGGTTTATAGAGATTTTTTTGTAGTTAAAAAACTTACTTTTTCTCTTTTAAACTGTTTTAATTCTCTTAGAACTTAGTGCACATAGTAAATTAGAAAGTTTTCATCCTATTAAACTTAAGTTCAAAAATGTCAATAATGATATATGAGCCAGCCAGATAATCCGAAAAATTCTTATTGATCACTAACACCAATAGCTATCAACAGGATATACCAATTATGATGCTAGATGCAGTCCTTCTATAAGAAATTAAATCTGAAATACATATGTTATACAGATGGGTAATGTAATATATGTAATGTTAAGAAGTCATTTTATAATTATATATCTTAATTAAAGAAAAACTTTATTAAATGTAAACTAGGAGCAAAGTTGTTAGTAAAGGAAAAAGACAATCTTTAAATACATGTTTTCCCAATATAAATAAATATAATAAAATACATGAAATAATATATATATAATCTTAATAGTTCTTTCAAAAGATCATATGCATATAATAAATAAAATAAAAATAAAATAAAATAAAGAACAATATGATAAAGACAATTATAATGAAACACAAATATTACTATGAATTTATTGATGTTTGTCTATATACTATTAGTAATTCAGATCTTGCATCATCTCGGAGCTTCGGAATTGATAGTAAGGTCATGTAATCTGAAATATTATATGTTCTATCAAATCATTAGTGTTTCATAGTCAGAGGTCTAAATTCTTGATTATCTTGAAATTCTATTTAACAACATCTTTCTGACCTTTAATAAAAGATATTTATTTTATCAAAATACTCATAGTTTCTCAAGATCATTTTAGTAATTGTCATCTGACTTTCAGGTGTAAAGTCATGTTTTTATCATATGACTTAGATAAACTTGTTACAGATAAGTATACTTATATTTGGGTTTAATTGATAATATATTAAAAAACTTTTAAGTTATTTATATGGACACCAATATATTACTTGGACCTTCCTAATTATATCTTCTCTACAAGTCTTAAAACTATAAAATCTTTATTCTCTTTTTTTCTTATTTTTGTAAAAACTTAGTAGAAACTTCCTACATCATTATTAAGAGAGGATCCAAAAAATAGAATAGTTATATATAAAAAAAAATAACAGTTACTTTTTAGCACAGGACTATTTCTTTCACTTTTTATTTTTCTTTTATTTTTCTTTTCAATAACATCAGCATACTCAAAGAGATATTAATTTCTTTTTGTTAAAAAGAGAGTAATAAGCCTCGATATAGCTTTGCTTATCATACCCTTTATTATTACACCAAATATACACCTACAGTATGTACCTGTGTTTAACAATATATAAATGTAATTTAAAATTTAATAAAGTTAAACATGAGTCTAGTTTTTTTAAAAAAAAAAAGTGGGTATTTTCTTATTCTGATTAGATTATAAAACTAAAAAGTATAAAATTGTGAGTCACTATTTTTCTTATTCTGATTAGATTATAAAACCAAAAAGTAGAAAATTGTGAGTCATTATTTTTCTTTAAAATTGAAAATACATTTTTTTAAATATTATATAATATTATAATTAATTAATATCTTCTTTATTTGTTAAGATCTTCTTATTATCACAAAGCAAAGAAATTTGACTTTTTTGATAATAAAAAAATTTTATTAATAAAACTCCTTTAACTAGATATAGCTATTAAAAAATATTTAAAAATTATACAATATAATTAAAAAGCTATATAAGAATCTAGAATTTATTATAAGTTATTGTTTTATAATATAGATTAATATAAAATTAATACTAAAAAAAAGGAGGCATTGGGTAGAACATTAAATTTAAATAAGCAATAAGTATCTCAAATAATTATAAAAAAATAATTAAAATTATAAATGAATAAGTTTTTTAGATAATCAGAAAAAATAAAAATATTTTAGAAGAATTAATTCTTAAAAAGAGAAGCTCTTTTATTTTTTTTTTCTTTTATTTTAATTTTAATTTTTTTTTTTTATCCTCTATCAGGCTAATTATGTATACTTTATTAAACATTAGTATACTATATATGTAAAATAAATTGCTAAAGCTAAATCTCTAACTAACTTACCCATCTTGGTTATTACCACTCTAAGTACAACTTCGGGAGGGATTTATCACTTCATTAGTAGCTCAGGTGAAAACCCTTCCAACTACTAATTTCATTGCCTGCAGATCACTACTACAGATTCTCCTTATAAGTTCTGACTGAAGTTAAAATCCTAACCATCTTATTTCATACTTAACTCCTTCTAAAAAGGTTTGTTTCAGATCTTCATCTTCAAGTTTTTCTTCTTCCGACATGGACCTTTTCATAGTTGTGGTCTTGTTGTTCTGATTTAACAGACAAGCTGACCTTCTTATTTTGTCTTTTCTATGGATTCCTTGTGCTTGTTTCCACTCGATCATTTTTGAGCCTCTTTTGTTTCAGATCTTCTTTCGAAATTAATTGCAAATCTTCTTTTGCATCTTCACTATCCATTTTCAGGCTTCTTTATCTATTCTTTTCTGGTAGTATCTTAGATTTGATATTTTTAATATTTGATCACTTTGTATTAGTCTCATACAGAAGTTTAACATATTTTGACCTGTTTCTTCAGTCTCTTCTATAAGGCTGGTTATGCATTTATCCAATTTTCCTAATTCTACTCTGTCTTCAACTAAAAGCCTTATTTCTTTCTCTTCCATTTTTTTTCTTCTCTCATACAGAAGTTTTCGAAAGTCTTTTAAAATGCCTTCAGCTCCTTTATTTCAAATTTCTTGTCATTGGGTTTTGTATACTGGACATTTTAGTAGGTGTTCTATTGTTTCTGCTTGCTGTTTACATGCTATACACTTTACTTGTTTATATAGGTCTGGTCTTCTTATGACCAATTTTGGAAGTGTTGGTAACTCTTCATTAATTAGTTTGATAAGAAAGCTTCTTTCTTGAGAATTTTTAAAGAAGATGTTTCAAGTGTAACCATTCTTCATTCTTTTCTATACCAAATCCCATGTATAGTCATATTGGTCTCAAATCTATTGATTCCATTTGTTTGAAATCCTGTTTTGTTTAGTTTATTGATGAGCTGTAACTTTGTTATTTATATTTTTAATAAACTGTCTTATGGGATTGTCCAAAGTTATTTCATGCCATTTGATTTTGGTAATAATTTTAGATGAAGTAAGATTCTTTCATTTGATCACAGGGAACATTAAGGTTTCCTTTGCTAGAGTATCTGCTTCTTCATTGTACAGGTTATTAGAGTGTGCTTTAATCTTGATCAGTTCCAAATCTAATTCCTTTTTTTTTTAACAATATCCAACATTCTTGCTTACAAGGACCAGTTCTTTTCTTTTAACTATTTTCTATGAATTCTTCTGGAATCCTCTTTCTCTATTATTTTTTACTTGGCAATATAGGCTTGACTGTCTATAAAAATCTTGACCTTGTTATTTATTGGAACAACTAATAATATTGTAACTATCTACTAGCTTAGCTCTAGTGGATAATGGCCAGTCACCTACTTCCATTTGGAATTTACTTTCTTTATCCTCTTTTCCTACTTGCACTTATGCTACTCCCATCTTCATTTTTTCACATCCATGGCTAATAAGAGATCCATCAGAATAAAACATCAATGTTTTTTTAAACTATTGATTTCATTGGAGTATTTCTATTAGATAATCTTGATATGCTCCTTCTTTTATATTATCTCTAATAATCTATTCTCCCCAATCCTCTATATCTATTTGACTTACTTTATTATTCAAATTGGATTTGTAATTATTTTGAATTGTTTTTTCCATTGTTCTTTTCAAAACTATTTTGGGACTTGGAATATTTAACTACTGGGCTCTTTTCGTGGATTTTCTTATGTTTAGATAGGAAACTTCATATGTTCTATTTCTTTTTGTCTCTATTATGCATTGATTCTTCATGTTTTTACATTTTGCACATCCTAAACATTTCATCAGGCTGGTCTCTTGAGCATATTGGGACTCAGTACACTTGAAGTGTTCTATTTGTACTACTTTCTTAGTATTTTCTGATCTTAGCTTTCCCTATATTATTTTTGACACCTATTACTTTTTAGTATTCAGAATATTTGTCTTTTATCACGATCTGAATTTATATTTGTAATTATTGGATTCCATATTGTCCGGTTTTCTTTCCAGAATTTTGTGAACTGTCTTGAATCTTTTTCTTGTATACTTCTTTTTATCACTAGATATCACCCTGGAATGGGTCCCTTACTGGTTTTTTTGGATTAGTTGAATCATTCGCCATTTTTTTAGTTCTTTAGTTTTATAGGTAATTAGCTGATCCATGTACATCAGCTTATTGTTTCTAAGTGATAGTATGGCTTTCGTATATTTATCTGGTGCTAGGTATTCTTTGATTGGACAGTTACCTTTATTCTATTCGAAAATGTCTTGCTATTTCTAGTTTTGAAATCTTATCCCTAAATCTTTGGCCAACTTCATTACTTGAAGTACAAAGTTACCTTTACCTGGCATATACTCTAATGATTTACAGATAAGCAGATTATATGGTTTCCAGTATTTAACTTGTGCTTGTTTGATTCTGATGATTGTTGTAAGTCCTGCTGGTCCTGGATCATTTAGTTTGTTACATAGTCCTATTATTTGGCTTTCCTTTTATAGCATTCAAATACTTTTTAAGTTATAGATCTTTGGATGGTATACTATACTGTTAAATATAGATCTGCACAAGTTACTCTTGTTTTTAAGAGATTTTCATATGCCATGGTTAAAGTATTACACATTTTTCAAGATAGCATACTATGTTACATGCGAAACTCTATCCTTGATATCAATACCTTATTTAAAATATAGAGCATTTGTTTGTCAGTTAATCTTTTATTTTTTAGGGCTTGTGTAATTATGTTGATCTCTCTGAATATTCACTCTTTTAGTTCAACTACTGTCTTTTGATTACCAGTTCAGATCCCCAAGAATCTTGTATATTCAATCTATCTAGCTCTCTAACTGTTTCACTATTGATTTCTGCTTTGACTTCTTCTGGATAATGATTAGGATTATTAATAGTAACTAGTACTGATTTGTTACTATTAATTTGTGAGTCGTTGACTCTGTAAAAGATTCTCGCTTCATCCAAAATCTTTTCCATGTCTTCTTTGGATTTTGCTACCCATGTAATATTATTCATAAAAGCGATAGCTGCATGCCTGAATTTCAATTTTTTATTGGCTTCTTTTCCTTTTAGACTTAGATCCCAGGTGACTGACATTTTATAACCCTTTATTTTATTATTTTGAATTTTACACAACAAAGGATCATAAAAAATTCTTCATATTAAAGGTAAAATAGTTTCTCCTTGGTCAATCCCATCTCCAGCTATTACTGATCTTGTGAGTCCATTTTTGATTATAATTTTGAATTTCCTATCTTGAAACAGACCTATTATAATCTTAATAAACCCTTCTGGAAGTTTGATTCTTTTCATCATACTTGTTAAAATATTCAAAATGATTATATCATAGGGTTGACTGTATCTTAGAAAAGTATTCACAACTCCTTCTTGTTTTCTCTTGCATCTTTACAGATGTTATTGAGAATCTGAATCAGTTTAGTGGTACTTTCGCCTGGTAGCTCTGCAAAGTTCGGACCTCTTAAAATATTGTTGAGCTTGCAAATGTTTCCTAATCTTTTTGTTAGAATTTTGATGAAACATTTTCTTATAACTTCTAGTAATACAATAAGTCTTGTATTTATAAGATCACATTTCCATGGCTTTTGTTATTTGCCATTTTAGAAAAATGTTTAACATTTTTCTTAAATAATCTTTTCCATCTTGACCTAACCTTTTTAACATTTCATAGCTGCTTTGTGATTTTTCTAGAGCTTTGTTATTGGGAAGTGTTCAAAGTGTTTCACTCAATTATTCTTGTGAAATAGAATTTAAAAGATCTTTATACTATCATGCCCTTGATATACTGTAGTTCTTAGAATTGTATTCTTCTTTTCAGTTATTAGTGAAATTATTAAAGTTGACCTCTCACTTTCTGAAGGTTTCCTGATGATGTCTTCTAACTTTTTTCTCAATTTCACTCTTTTTGGTTATGATATATTCAGATCTTTCTTTTTTAACTTTGAACCTATTCAAAACTATTTTGATACGCTCTCTTTCTGTTAGTGAGTTTACCATTTTCCTTTGATCATTTCACAGGTTCTCACATCTTTGTTCTAAGGCTATTTTAATTGTATCTCTAGCCTGTTTTGCTTCGAGATTCTGACAAATAAATTTAAGACTTTCTATTATGTCTTATATATTCTTTTTCAATAGTGTCCATGGGATATTTGGAAAACTATATTGGATACAACAGTTTTCAATCTGATAATTGGGGTTGTGAGCTCTATTATATTTTTCTATGGCTGCACTAAGAATCTGTAGCTTGTCCGAGTTGTTAGAAGACTCTGCTTTTTTGAAGAGTGTTATTAATTGTAATGCTCTTCTGAATTTGATAAACTCTGGACTATATCTATAATACTTATTTCTTGAGATTGATATGTTTTTGGTTGCAAGTTTATTGAAGATTGTCTTGCTAACTAGCTTTTAGAATGTCTTCCATATTTTATTTACTTGAACTTCCCTCATGTTTTCTTCTAGTTCTTCTTGTAATAAGGGGTTTAATATTGTTTTGAACATATGATTCAAACTGTTATCAAATGCCTGCCATTGGTCTATTGTTGACCCTTTTATATCTATTCTTTTCTCCCTTTTGGCTGGCAATTTGTGGATTATGTTTCTGGTAAAAAGATTAGTATCATGTAATATCATTATTAGCATTGTGTGATTGCTATTTGTGACTTCCTTCATGCTCTGATTGTTGAAATATAGGATTGGATATCTTGTTAGATCTTGTGATATTCATATGTAGTCAATTTGGCTATTACTTGTTGTATCCCATCTTGTTATGATTTTATTTTTATCTTCACATGCTACCTGTATGTCTAAGAAGCCCCATTCATCAAGAAAGTTGAATAGAGGAATTTCTGGGTGCCATAATAATCTAAATTTTGCTTTTGAAGATGATGTTCTATTTTCTGCTGGATTGTATACTGCATTGAAATCTCCCATTAGTATTACATGAAAGCCTTGTCCATATTTATTATTAATAAGACTTATCACTTTCTCTTAAACTTTTTTGCTTCTTTGCTTGTTTGATGGGATGTATACTTGCATAATACAGATTTGATTTCTTTTCATCAATAAGTTGACTGCAATTAAATATTCTTCCATTTCTTCTACTGATACTACTTTTTTTTTAAGATCTTTCTTAATTAGTAAATTAACATCTGTTTCATATATAATATCTACATTGGTACTATGGAAGTATTTATATAATGTCTAATTGACAAAGGTCCATTTTGCCTTTGTTTTGATCAATTTGATTTCACTTAATCTTAGCATTCATATTTCTTGTTCTTGCATCTTTTCTATAAGGCTATGTTAGATTACTGTATCTGAGATATCTCTAATATTGTGTGTACCGATTCTTATTACTTTCTTATGAATATTATCATCATTATTCTTTTTTAATACACCTTTGTCTTTATTTTCTTGAGAAACTCCATTTTTCTATTTGAAGAAATGTGTCGATGTTATACTTATTTTACTGTTGCATCATTTCTTCTTGTTCTATTTGTCACCCCTTGCCCTTGTTTAGAGTATTTATTGTAAGAGGATCGGGTCAGTCCTCCTTGTTGTTGTCCTGAACAACTGGCATTTCTAGAAGTAATTTGGCCTCTCTCTATCTTCTCTTATTCATTTACTGGAAGTTGTTTTTCCTTCTAGTCTTGAGATTCTATCATTCAACCTTTTTAAGTTTACTAAAATGAGATTTAAGGAGTCCTGTCTGTCTTTAGTCTCATATTTCATATCTTCTTTCCAGGAAACTTTTTGTTGTCATTGATTACCTATCAATTCTCTATTGCTTCTTGTGATTAGATACCTAAATATTATATTTCTTCACTGTTTTGGTTCATTGTTGTAAGTTTGTCTAGTATTTCTTTGACTTCTTATTAGCCGACCTTGCTTCGATAGTTTTTTGGTGACTTGTTAGAACTGTTATTATTATTATAAGAGCTCATTTCTTCTAAGCTTCTGAGTCTTCATTTGAGTTTCTTATTACTTCTAATATCTGTTCTTCCTAACCTTACAGCAGGTTGATTAGGTTCATTATTAGTTGAATCACTCTCTGGTTTGGAAGCTTCAGGTTCAGAACCTTCTAGTTCAAAGACTTTTGGTTTAAAGACTTCTGTCTCATGGGATTGCTCTTTTAAGGCTTCTATTTCTTTGGTAAAATGTTCCTTAATGCTCCATATTAGCTTGTGTTCATGGATAAAAATATATTGCTTCAATGCTCTTGTTAGATCTTGGGCTGATGTGAAACATATTACTGTATATCCTCTCTTTTTAAGTGTATGGGGTTTCTAAATGTATAGCATGCCTTTGCCTTAGTATATCTAATTGTTCGTGAGATCAAACTAGTTATAGTATTGTGTGTTCTATACAATCTCAAGGATTGGGAGTTCCACTGTTTGATAATATTATTGATCTCATCATCATCTGGTTCATGTTGAATAAAGATAGCTCTGATTGTTTCTTGATTGGTATAGATCATCCATTCTTCTTCCATATTATTGTATTGCTGGTGTAATATTATTTGAGCTTTAATTCTTTTTTGTGATCTTGAATAATTGTAGATATGAATATTTGAGGTCTTTCTATATCTTTGAAGGACAGATTTGATTTTATGTCTTGAGTGACTTCAATCAATATCAATAAGAGTTACTATTAAAGATCTCTTGTTCTCCTTTTTCTTTTATTGAAAAATTTTCTTATACAGTATATAGGGTATGAGATATTCATCTATTTCTCTGTTTCTAGGGATATAACTGTAAAGTTTTCACCCTCTTTTTTGTTAACTTTTTCTAAATACTGCAAGGCATCTTCTTCTTCTTCACAACAGAAGGTTGTCCAGGCATTACCATTTAGGAACTCTTTTTAAAAGGTTTTGAGTCTTTTGGTAGTTCCAGTACATTTTGGAGATATGTCACTCATTCGTGTTCTGATTCTCCTGGAAGTCTAGCTGTAAATACTTCCATTTTGTATTTACCATCTTTTTTAATATGAAATGGATTTAGGCTATATATTTTTGGTCTGTTTCTTGTGAAATATGTGAATTGTTCTGCAATATTATCCCCTTTAATTTTTTTGATAATTTCTTCTATTTCAATCTGATCTTCTATTACCTTTTCTTCTATTTCAATTTCAATATTGGTAGGAATTTCTACTATTATTGTTGGCTAAACTTCTATATCTATTTCCTTTTCTGAAAGGTTTTTAATTGCATAGAGATTATTTATCATTGATTGCTCCTTGAGAGGAATATAAGGAACTTGTTATGATTGTTCTTCCTAATTTATTATATCAAAGTACTTGTCCTCCAGGAAGAGGACTAACAGGTCTTCTTCTTTGCCTTGCCCCTGGGTCCATAAGTAGAGAATGTGTTGTTTGAGAACTGTGGCCCTGATAAAGGTGGTTTGATCAACATTTAGAATCCTGGCAA
>CAJVPT010005043.1:0-12662 GCA_910592055.1 Acaulospora colombiana | reverse complement strand
ATACTTTTTCAGATACACATAGTTCTCTTATCAGTACCCGAGCCTTATCTATAGTTTCTTACCTTGCAATACTCAATTTTTCATGCCAGACTTTTGGGGTTTTGGATTCTAGACCATTACGCATAAATCACATCACCCACATGACCCATAATAATATGTATTATTAAAAAAAATATAAATAGAAATTACAATAGAAGAAGAATAAGTAGAATTAATAGAAGAACAAAAAAAATATATGATGTAAAGGTTTATTAAAAATAAATGATTTTTATAATAGTTATAAGTTTTGATATATATAAAGTAAAGTAATCTATTTTGGATATAATGTTAATAAATAAATTAGATAAATTTAAGAAATTAATAGTAAATAAATTAAATTGTATAATATGATAAAATATTTAAATAAATGTTGTTAAAAAGGTCATATATATATATCAGATAGTAAAGATTAATTTTTTAGAGACCTGTAGATCTATAGTATAGTGATAGAACTTTTAGATTGCAATTACAAGATTTAAAGCTCAATATCATATGAGGGTTAAGTGAAAATTAAACCACAGGTAGTATTAAAATCTCATATTTCCCATAATAATAATCAATGATCCAATAAGGCAATAAGGAGAACCTATTTACTTATCATGCCTATAGTAAGAATGATTAAAATCAATATAGGTATTATATAAGAATAACATGAATAATACAAGTTATTATTATATGACTAGTTTTTAAGTATCCAAACAGAAAGTAAATAGGACTTTATCTACTTATTATAACTATAACAAAACAAGATACAATATAAGGCTTCAAAATATAATCTAAATAAGAGATACAATATTCTAAATATGAATTTATCACTCCTTTCTTTCTCTAAGATATAAAAAGAAAACCCAATAATTTATATAAATGATCAAGCATGTCCATAACAAGACAAAAATCCAGTCTAGTATAATACTAAAAGGTATGAAACAAGTTTCAAATAAAGGCAAAAACTAAATAATAGGTTATTTTTGATACAAAACTGAGCTCTAATTAAGTAACAAAATGAGTCAAAATACAAGACAAACTTTTAGAAAAACTTTAAATACTAATGAAGTTTTATAAGATTCTATATAAGAGCCTTCAACATCAGTAATTCTGGATATCTTAGGCAAGTTTTTGATATATTAGTTTCCTTAATAGGAATAACAACAAGTCATTTGATGGGCTATGATTCTAAAAAGTACTATTTTATTAATATATAAATTTAAATAATAGGATTATTTTTAAAATTAAATATATAGACTTATTAAATGAAAAAAAAAACTCTTTTCCGCAGATTTTTTTATTCTAAAAAATTTTCTTTTTTGATAATTTTGGGAAAAAAAAAAAGAAAGTAAAAGGAAGATATGAGTTCTCATTGAGAACCCAGAAAACAATGCACCTCAGAGTGACCCAACTACAATGAAAATCTTTTGGCAAAGAGTCATATAAAAAATATGTACACAAAAATGAATACAGACAATATGAAGAAAAACACAAAAAAATAAAAGAAAAGCAGTAGCAAGGAAAGAAAACGAACCCATAAACAACCAAAAACCTACAATAAAGCATGACAAAACATCTCCCAAGATTTCAACAACACAAAGAGAACAAAAACCACCACTGACAACACTCCCTGAAGTAAACAAATTGAAAATGAACTATCAACTAATGTATCCAAAACAACAATCCTGTCTCTTCCAAGAAGCACAGTAAACAATTTCAGTAATCTACACATAGCTCCCAATCAGCAAGAATATCTTGAAGATGCAAATACAGAGATGGAAATCAAAGATGAAACAGTAGGAAGCTCATCTCAAAACACTATTTCATAGGAAAAGGAATAGCAAACCACATCTAAACCTAGAATCAAAACCAATTAGTATGGTAAACCCTGCCCTAAATCCTCACTTGACAGGAAAGCCAAATTTGATAGAGAAAGAGCCAAAACAGGAATCAAAGCAAGTGAAATCCTAGGAAGAACCACCAGCCAAAAGATCTCTTTCTTGACAAGAAGCTTAGACTCTTTGGTAGGTTTAATGTCAATCTTTAGTGAAGAGAAAAGAGAAAATGAGCATATTGTTAAAGACCAAAGAAGACAAACAAAGTTTAGAATTTTTGCCATGCCACGTAACCAATGATTGTGATATGACTGAAGCTTATGCTAAACAATCAATTGTTGACTATCACCATGCCTCTTGTAAACTAGAAGAATGCGTAAACAATCTATTCACGTCAAAAAGATAAAAATCTATGAGCTTAGATAATAGAAAATTAGGTGATCACGAAGCAATTTATACATAATATAATATTAGAATAGTCATAGTGATTATATAGTAGTCCTATATAAAAAAAATATATAAATATAACTTCCTTCAATGACTTAATAAAATTACGAATCTTAAGACGAATCTTTAGAATAGATTGTTATAACAGTGAAGTTATAAGTAGTGTTATGGGTCACATAGGTAATACAATTTATGCATAATGGTCTAGAATTCAAAAACCTGAAAGTCTGACATGAAAGATTGAGTGTCACAAAATAAGAAACTACAGATAAGGCTTGGGTACTGATAAGGAAACTATATATATCTGAAAAGTATGAAAAGTTTAGCAAAGCTTAGTGTTAGTATAGTTGATTGTAAAGTAAATAGCCCATTGTTAATTAGAAAAGTATAAATAGCTTATTAATGTATGTCAAAAAGGCAGAGCTGAATATATTAGGAAAAGCAGCCCTTATTGAGAATAGAGACAAGAGTTAGTAAAATACCAAAGAAACAGAATGCAATAAAGAGACACTTACCTTTGACCAAGTCAATCAATATGCCTCTGCCTTCCCTAAGTGTTCTTTATAGGAGGCATTCTCTTCTTTGTATTATTTGTGAGTCTTTGTGAGAAGTATGGGTTATGCAAGGTACTATGGATTAGTGACAGACTTGCCGGGATAGCCCATGACAGTAGTTTTAGAAAAAACTAACTTAAGACTTGCCCAAATCTTTTTACACCTCTGCCTTGATTTTGGAATTGTTTTATGTATATAATAGAAGGATGGATTCTTCTATTCACAGGTTATGCAAGCTTTTGGTCATTAGCAACAGACTCGCCGATTAGCCTGCTACAATATTATTGTAATTTTTGATAACAAACAGGCTGCAGACAAGACATACAATCTTATTTTACCCAATATAAACAATATGTACTAATAACACATGAAAATTACAACTCCTTTCTAAAAAAAGAAAAATAGTATCATTATATAAAACATCACCTTGGATATCAAGTTCATTTAAGTGCAACAAACTTTTGCCAAATATAGGGAGATTAACAATATCACAATGGCAACCCAACAGATATGCCAGACTGCTACAATTACTTATGAAGAACAAGAAAACAAACAGTTAATCCTTAATAAATAGGGTGTACCACTAAGATCAGACTTAGTCAGGGTTTTCGATGCACTATGGAATGTGGAACAAATGAAAGAAAAAGGTGGAATAGTAGTCAAACTCACCAACCTTCCACCTAACACTACAACCTTTGACTTAAGACACATCTGTAAACAAACCAAAGCCAAGATATGCTATATTTCCAGGCATTTCTCCTACAGGAGGAAAAGATTCGCTGTGATTAGTTTCAATAGTAAAGAAACAAAAGACATAGTGATAGATGGGAACTTCTACCTGAAGGAAACTATAATGGAATGGAAACCAATTGACACCAAATTGTGCAGTATCTGCAATAGTACTAAATATCTGGTGGCAAGCTGCTCATCCAAAAAGAGATAAACACAATGGAACCAATATCATTAGAACAGGCCAAATGCTTTAGCAAACTATATACTAAATACAAACCAGAACACATGGAAGCAATTAGAGCTATTATTAGAAACAAACAGTCCAACAAAAGAACCCAACCAGGCTCATATGTAGCAGCTGCAAGACAGGAACAAAAGCAAAAGGAAGAGAATGATCAATTCAATATATCTATAGAAACAAATACTATGGAAGAAGTTATAATATTCTCAAGATAATTAGACAAGAGATTGAGAAATTAAAGAAGAAATTGCTAACCTAGACAAACGAATTGTTAACCTAGAAAACTATAGTGAAAAATATATGTAACAAATGGAGGAAGACCAGATCTTTCATCAGAATGCAAACAGCATAGCAGAGAATATAGAAAAAACTCTTGAAAACCTGCAAGATATTCAACTGCAACAATAGCGAATTCACTCAACAATGAACTGCTTGAATCAAAATATGGACAAAATGTTTAATATCCTTATCAATCCTCTAAATACGAACACATCCCCCAACCCCTCATCTAACTGTCAATGACAGAGGACCTTACAATTACAAAAACTATAATAACATTATCCCAACAAATATAGAAAAGGAAAAAAAAAAATGATAACATCAAAATTGAAAACACAAATCTACTTAATATAAACTCCCATCTAATACTAATACTCCCCTTCATACTACAACAAATAACACATGAACAACAACTATTTATAATATTCAGGGCCTAGTTAACAAGCATAAAAGAGAAACATGATTCAAATGGTATGCCACAATGAAATGGAATATAATAGACACAATATAAATCAATAAAAACTATTATCAATCCAAACACTGGATATATCCATTATACCATATACTATGGTCCCACAATAATGAACAAATGATTGGACAAGGCCTGAACCTCATGCTTAATAAAGAAATAGCTAGCTACATATACAACCACAATTCATGACAAGGAAGACTCATTCATGCTGATCTAAACTTTCCAAAGAAACAAAAGCTCAGAATCATAGATGTATACTTCCATGCAGACCATAGTGACAAGAGATGACTAGAAACCTTAAACAAACTAAGACAATGGGTCTGAGAAGCAATACAAAAGAATTGGCACCTCTTAGTGCTAGGAGACCTCAATGGTATATCAAACCCAGCATGGGACATAACTGGTGTTGAAAATCATAGCACATCAAACAGATCCTCTGGCCCTTAAATAGAAATACTCACTGATCATGGATTAGAAGATACCTATAGATACCACAACCCTACAAAAAGAGAATATACATGGAATCACAACAACAGCAGCAGCAGAATCAACCAAATTTGGATGAATACCCTCCTCTCCTAGCATAATAGAGAAGCATATATTGGAAAAGCCTTAGACCTTCTAATCTTGAGTGACTACAGACCAGCAATCACAAAAATAGAAGTATAGTAACTCAACTCACATTAAGACAATACTCATCACAAGCCCAACCACAGATACAATTGGCAATTGCCAAACAGTGAACAATAGAAAAAGTTTAGCAGAGAAGTAGATAAAGTTTTTAGCAAACAAGGCAACAAATCAGCAACAATCGATAAGCAATGGAACACTATATGCAACCATATTCTCAAGGCTACTAAACTACATATCCCCAAAAGAAAATCACACTGAAGAAAAAGAATACAAGAAGAAGAATGGCAACAAAAGATTCCTTGATAACACTACAGTCCCTTCAAAATAAGCTAAAAATAATATAAAAAGTCAACAAGCCCCTGCTTAAAGTATCAAAATTTTCTTAAGTGATAAACATGGAAGTCCAACAACAGCTATTTAGCATACAAAAAGAATACTCCAATGACTTTATTTCACAATGGATTACTCATCAACAAAAAATAATACGAGCATACAAAGTTATCATCCAGGCTATAACTCACAGAAAACAAAATCAAGCAATCAAATAGAGAATAGCAACTAGACAACTGTTCATGGCAACCAATAAAAGAGCAATGATAAACAGCATCATGGACAGACCTCACAGGGCCATCATCCTAGACAAACTAATCATTGAGGAAGAGGAAATTAACATAATAACAGAACTAGAAGAAATCAAGTCCAGAGTTAGAAAACATTTTAAACAATGGACACCTGCCAGAAATATCAAATAACTAATAGAATATCCATCATGTGAACAAGAATACTCACTCAAAGACTCCATCGACCCAAATGGTATCACTTAACTACAACAGAAATATCAAAAAAAGAACTAAGGAAAGCAATCAAAAATAAAAGTAGCAAATTAACACTAGAAAGAAATCAAATTCTATACCTAGCCTTCAAAAAACTTAGTAAAAAGGCATTAGAAGAAATAAGAAATATTTTCAACCACATTATTAAGGAAGGCACAACCCCTACAGAATAGAACAAAGGTAGTATTTACTCTATACCCAAATTCAAAGACTGGTAAAACAACTTGGACATCACAAGACCCATCACCTTTTTAGATGTTAGGAGAAAAATCTTTATCAAAATTATTACTGACAGAATAGCCCGTTGTTTAAAAGAACATACAATTCAATTAGAACTAAACTGGGCAGCTCTCCTAGGAAACAGTATACAAGAACCTATTTATATTATTAACAATATCATCAAACATGCTAAAGAAACCAAAAACCAGGCCTGGATTCTCAGTCCAGATATGTCAAAAGCTTTTGATTCTGTAAACCTGCCAAAGCTCTTAAATGAATCAAGATCCCAACTTCAATAATAAACATACTCCTAAATATTCTCAATCAAAGACAAGAAATATGAGGTCAAAGATAGTATTAACCAAGGTGAAACAATCTCTTCTCTCTTATGGCATATATTCTATGACTTCCTAATCTCCTATATCACCAAAAACTCTTCCAGCTACATCATTACCACCAAAAAATATAGGGAAATCAAAGAAAGATGGATATAAAAAAAGGTGTACACAGCTGTCAGTGCATACATGAATAACACTACCTAGATCACTGACAATAGAAAAGAAATGCAACAAATTATAGAAAAAGCCAAGGAATTCTACCACCTACAGTAAATGATATTAAAATCAATTCCCAGAAGTCCTATATACTCATTATAAATAGACACGACAGTGATTTCAATCAAGGTATAACAATGGAAGACTACACAATATATGTTTGCCCCCCAAGAACACCTGTTAGGATCCTGGGAGTATAGCATGACAGTTCTGATAGAAAAGATTACCAAAAAACCCTAATTTAACAGAAATTCAGAAAAACCAAATTTCTACTAGGAATGAAAAACCTGATTGACAAATAGATGCAATATGTAATCAACTACATACTAATTTCTAGCACAGAATACTTATGCAATGATATGATGCTCTTTGAAAAAGCATACAACCTACTCATGAACAGTATTACATCTATTTTCAAACATAAGCTAGGTTTAGTCAGAACAGCCCCTAATAATATACTCTTCAATAAATATAAATACAACATTATACATCTTTGAGACATACACCTACTCCTATACTCCACTAATTGGTGCAACAGAATCAACAAATAGAACAAGGCAGGGGACATAGCAAGAGCCAGACTACAATTGATTCAGAACAATTTCTGGTCAACACAGTCCATTCTGAACAAACTAGAACATCCACTAATGAATCTAGAAAAGAACCTTACACACAACATAATCTGGCTTATGAGAAGATATGATTTCACCTTCTTATTCACTTCAAATATAGATAGCTTGACACTCATAAAAGAAGTAGATATACCAATAGAAAGAATAATAAGTAAACAATTCTATTCAAAACACAATCAGAAACTAAAAAAGCACAACCTTATATTTACCAGCCAAATACTAAACAGAAGTAAAACCAAGCCCCTGACTGGTACCAAATTATCAAGATAGAAAAAAAAGCAGTTCCAGGTCCAAACCCCAATTAATTCAGCACTATTAATAGAAAATTAGAAAAACTAATTGAAAGGAAGGAAATTTCCAACCCCCCGAATACTCCATCAAACAAATTCAAACAAGGAGTTTCAACATCTGAAACCCCAACAACTAGATCACACTGGATCTTCACTATCAAGGAAGATAAGGCAGTCATTGGAAAGAAACAATGAAAAATTGATCAACACACAATACATTATAAAAATTATACTCAGGAACCAGAAAGCTCCTCCCTTGAGGCAATTCTGGGCTGTAAAATCAACACACTAGATGACAATATTGGCAAATGTAGTTTCACTGTCACAAAACAATGATCAATTACAAAATTAGTGCAAAAAAGCAAAATATCAACAAACAAAACCAATACTGCAAACAGAGAACTATGATGGAGAAATAGAGTATCTCCCAACTCCTTGAACACCATACTTTTGGAATATACCACATAAGACAACATGAACTCACAAGAAATCGAAACTGAAATTATAATTCCAACAAGATTGCAAAGAAGCCTAGAAAAACTAACAAACATAATAAAAGGTCCTACAGACAGTATCACCACCCTAAAAACAATCAAAGAGAAACTAAATAACTATGCAATCTTTGATATCTACACAGATGGCTCCCTGACTAAATTCAGAGACAAAAACTACATGGGATTGGGGTGGATCATCATTACTTCGGATCAGGAGACATACACTTTTCAGGAACAGATAATCAGACACCCCTCTTCAACTAGAGTAGAAATAGTAGCTATTCTAACAGCCCTTAGCACCTTAACTGAACACAGCACTGCAAATGTATTCACTGACAGTCAAGCAACAATCAATGGAATCCTGAAAACACAAAGAGAAAACATTGAAAAGATCATAAAAACACAAAAAAACTATAATATACTGTTATAGATTTAAGAATAATGCAAAACACAAAATATAAAGCTGTTACTCTTCAAAGTGAAAGACCTCTCAGGAATCAAACACAATTAAACAGCAGACAAACTAGCACAAATTTATCCTTGTAAGGGTATGCAACCAGGGAAACATGAAATTGAGATAGTAAAAATATATAATCAATATATTGGGATAGCCCCCAATAGAACAACATCTCCACCAAGGTTCCTATAAAAATGATTACAAAAAAGCTAACAAGTGCTACACCTGACAAAATAGAGACTACTAAATAGAACAAGATGTAACTTCAGTGACAGAATTATCAAAGAAATAGACTGGTTCACAACTACAACATACTTGCAACCAATCAAGATAAGTGACCACCACACAACCTGGGAGGATCAAAAGTTAAGAAAATTCTGCCTTAGCATATGGAATGAGGAATTACCAACCAAAAGCAAGCTATATGCAAGAGCTCTATCACTATACCAAAACAGGGACTGCCTAGTGTGCAAAAAACCTAAAATCAATATATACCCCTTTATGCGCTTTCAAACTAAACAAAACAAAGAGACATTCATAATCAATACAATAATTGAATGTGTAGAAACACATGCTAACAAAGTTAAAAGCTCAAAATTCGCAAACCAGTTGAAAAATAAAACCAACCTAAAATATAAGGAATACATAGTAGCAAGCATCAAAGATGTATTTTTCAAAAAATTAACTTGCAATATCAAAAGAACAATCCTAGACAAATCAATCGTAAAAAGTTGCATATCTCTTATACACATAAAAATTATCAAACATCTTTATCAAATATAGATAAAAAAATGCAAGGCTTTTTAAGAATGTAAAGCACGAAATGACATTACAAAAGAAAAAAAAGTTTAAGTATAAATCCAAAGAAGAAGATCCAATCTTCATACAAAGAGAACAATTTATAAAAGACCAGTTTGTGTACCTGGTTAATAAATTTATAACACAATAGATAACAAATACCATAGACAGCTTTTACATTTTCAAAATTTATTTTAGCACTAACCTAGCCTTGGCAGGTTAGCCCTCACCAAAGGGGTGGCAACAAGTCGCAAGGTGAGTTTCTCCTAAGAGAGATTATCTCTATTTAGTTTTGTTTGATAGTAGACTGGTAGTATATCCTAAAAAAATTCTATGTAATAATACTGCATAAATAAAAATAAAACAAGGCTGAGCCAACATTCAAAAAAAAAAAAAATAGACTCATTAAATTTCCTAGCTTAGAATTAAAAGATAGTCATATACTAAATTATTATATAGTTATTCCATCCTGATTAAGTGAGATATAAATAAATACCCATTGTACTATTTATTATCTATAAATTCTTAGACAGTACGGTTAAGAACATATCTTGATTATAATAATGCTTTTGAACTGGTACAAAAATAAGCTAATGTTTAAAAAAAAAAATTAATTTTTTAATGGTATTGGATTTAAGATAAAAGATAAAGATAGAAAGAACTGAATTAAAATAATATTAAGCAACAAAAGTATATGAGATAGCAATAAATTCAACTTTGAATCAACTTCAAAAAGTTTTAAAAAACGAAAAAGTTTTTAGAGTAGGTAATAAATAAAATAAAAGTTATTAATATAAGAAGGATAGGTTTGAATAATGTTTATATTTAAATTTGTTTTACGAAAAATATTATATATACTATCAATAATAAAATAATTTTTTAAACTACTTATATAATAAAATTCAAACTGAACAACTCTTTTTGCTAATCTCTTGACCACACACAAAAAAGATATTCGCAAGAAGTTTTTAATACTTCTTTGCTAATAAAGTCTTAACACTCTCCTTAATCTAACCTGAAGAGAATCTTCAGGAACCACCTATATCCTTTCCTTCTTGTTTACAATTATCTTCGGATTAACTGAACTCTTATGGCCTACAAAGTTTAACTCATACCTTTACTACCAATGGCAAGAACATTCCTAAAGTAAGAAGAACAACCAGTGTAGTACTTGTCACTACTCTTCTGAAATAAAGAAACAAGACAAGTTATGATAGAGATTCTAGTCCTAGTCAAGGACACACTTTTTCACCTTAATATGGTCTTCTGTCCTCTCGGAGCTCCCACTTCACAGCTTTTTGAAGAATTTTGCCTACTCCAGCTTGATCCTGAATCTTGGGTAGCACAAATCCTGCTGATTTTGATTGATCAATACAAAACACATTGACAAAGATTGATAAACAAACTCCTATTGGCCACCCCATGTGTCTGAATACATTTCCTTAGTCCCATAAGAATCTGGGATCCACCATAAGTCAGTTGTAGCTATGTGAGTGGATACAGGACACAGTTATCTCCTATATCATAGAAGAAGGGAAAGAGAGAAAAAGAACAAGCCTATAGACAAAAAGACTTGTGCATCGATAGAAGTAATCTGACATGCTCACAACAAGATAAATTCAGTCTGGTGCGATGCTGAAGGAACAATACAAGACTTAAGAAAGCATGACGTCCTGGATACTGAACCATCCTAAATATGAAACAAGCAGGACCAAGAGACACAACAGGCCCTACAAAAAGAAGGATTATAAGCTAACAACTCATATCAAGACTCTTAATACGACTCCCCCTCCAGCATGATCTTTTTTAGGCCACTAGTGGTACCTACCAATCTTACTCTTGGTAAAAGTACTAGTTGAAAATAATGCCAGATTGGAAAACCCCTTAATGACTTAGCCTGACTTTGAAAGAATTGCGCCTTCTTAAATAAGCAGCATAGGCTTGAAGCGGTATTATCTTTAGGATAAGGTCAAGGTCATCAACCTACCATAGTTTTAAGGTCCCTCCTAGCCGTAGGTCCCACTCGATCTTTGGATGAGTAATCTCCTAGGCAGAATACTAGATGAGATAATATCAACAAAGCTGATATCTGAAACTATATCCCTTCCCAGCCAGAAGAAGAACACTCTCTCTCCCATTCAAAGATGTAAAGATACAGTATTTCAGTGTATAATTTGTAGGTGTTGAATATTTCTTGGCATTAGTCTCAGTAGATGATTTGTAGTGGAAGAAACTTTGGTCCTTGCATAATAATACCTGCTATTTTTTCTTTTATTCTATATTTCTTGTACTAGCCGAAAGGTAGCCTTAGACTAGTTCTCCCTCATTGGTGGAGCAGCAAAAAGCAATCTGGTAAACTGTTTGGTTTTAGGTAGTTTACTGTATATAGCTATTATAATAATTATGATACTTTCAATGTAATTCTTTGAATTTGTCTATATTAATGCTAATAAACATGCTAAGTTGGCATTTAAATAAATATATATATATATAATAAAATTCAAACTCTTTACTAGACTTTAAATTTTTGAATTACTTTTCAAATAAATATTTTTAATATCGAATAAGACTTTCTAATTGTTTTCACAAAATAGTTTAAAAAGTATTGAATTTTATAGTTATTACCAATTTATCTATTTATCCAATAATCAGCAAATCAAATAAATAGATGAGACAACTATAGCCATAATTTACTTTACAATAATATAAGAAAGAATACCTTGATTATAATATATTAAAGTTGATAATTTAATAATATAGAGGTTATACAAATATATTAAAAGAGGTTTTGAGTGATTAGACAACAAAAAAACTCTTTTCTGTTAATCAATTTTTGATAAAATAATTTCTTTATAAGAAATTTTTTCAAAAACAGCAAGAGATAGAAGTTTTTATCTCAATCAACACAATAATAATATGGTTAATATCACAATAGAGATTAGCTTTCCCTATGATACCATGTTTAAATACTCTGGTTTAACTAAACAGTTGTCTCAGACCAAGGAACTCTTTTTTAAATCGATTTGAAGAGCCTCTTCAATTTACTTTAGTAACTCTAAATAACAGGTTCTTTCTCCTCAACCTAACCCAGGCTCATCTAAAAAGAAGAAAAAAAGATATTCTCAAAAAGAAAAACTTCAAGGAGGAAAGAAACTGGGTAAATCAGCA
>CAJVPT010005042.1:0-12663 GCA_910592055.1 Acaulospora colombiana | reverse complement strand
AATCAGTCGCTCAAAAGATATACGCTATAAACAAAAAAGTTTTAATTATTGGGACAATTTTTTGAGTCAGTGTATTCACGGAGGTTAATACCCACGTTTAGAATTATTATCGGAGATGATGATACTGTATTAATACTAACTTCATATTTCATTGTGCTATTGTAGTAAAAATTGACGTAAAGCGTGGGGGCTACCCATGACTCTTTGAGTCGTCCCTATAGGCCTGCTTTGCAATAAAAAGTTCTGGCAATTTCTGGTCCTTTACCGTCCAAGTCTATAAATAAATTTTGATCTGTGGTTTTTTATATAAAAAGGCGGAGAAAAAAATACCTTTACTCCATCGATTAAGGTTTGTTTATTTGTTTATATGTTATGACGCCTCCCCCACATTCGTGCCATTTTTTGATTTCGCCGACCTAGTGAGAAAATTTCCATTTACTTGTTCATTGGTGCCACGTTTTATTTTTCACGTATCACTAAGCAAGACACCGACATCAAGCATAATTCCGACCCTTCTGCACGTGATACCAGAGGGTTTATATGCAGTATCATGTGAATGTGTTACTCACGCGAATTTGATTATTTATACTGTTATTTCGATTACATCTGATATTGAAAGATCATTATAGTGGCCTACGATATTTTAGAGCTTCACCATGTTTACCAATCTCGAAAAAAATGTGAGGTTTAATGATTAAATGTTTCTTGTCGTGAATATTTTCTAAATTATATTTATAGTTTGAGGGCTGGGAAACGGCTCTGAATTTCGAAAGGTTCAATATTCTCTCCATCTTAACATTTCATCGAACAAAAGATAATTTCACGTTTAATAAGTCGGTCGAACATACTCTTATATCAAAATTTATTTCATGCGTTGCGACTACAAATGGAAAGTGGAGAAGGGTTGCTTCTGCCTTAAGCAAAGTGGAAATATCTAAGGTAAAGGGAAAGTGGCGAGGGGATAGGAAAGGAGTTGGGCACCTCCAGTCAAAACAACCACCTAAACGGCTTGGCAACGCGTCAGGCTAGATTATGGGGACTATCTCCGGTGGGCTCCATTCTAAGTTTATGTGAAGGCCAAAGGCAACTCGTCTTAGTGCCAAGAGCAATTCGTTCGTTCACAACCCCCAATGACCCCTTTTTTTATAAAATTTTTTCATTATATTTTCAATATTTCTTTTCTATTTATACAGCAAGCTCAATGGGAGTATGTAAAGTCATTCTGGAATAAGGTCGAGCTCGAACAAATCGAAGAGAACACAAAGTTATCGGAAAAGAAGTTGGATAAAATCGAGGTATTTGCTGGTCTAATGTGCATAAAAAGCTGTTGCTCAGAAGGAAATTGGTGTTTCACTTTATGAAAAAGATAAATTTGATTTTTCAAAGGCAGGGCAACAAGTCCAAGCAACCGAAAATGCCTCAAACCAGATAAATGTAATCCAGAATAGATTTATCAACAGGAGCAAGAAACGTGGACATGGCTTGCAGGTCGATGAGGAGACATCAAAAAGGGTGAGATCAAGTGACTTTTAACATATTAATTCCTTTACAATGGATGACTGAACGTCAACAATCATATATGATAAAAAATAACAATTGACATTTTGCCCATCCGTTTCTAAATCAAGCGTCAAACGAGAAGTGGGAGAGTTACTATACCAGATTATCATGAAGAAACAGATGAAGCATCAAGTTCTGATGTCAGTACTCCTGAATTTTCCTCACAAGAAAATAAACCGGAAACTATGCACACAGATGAAAGCCTCTCCCAAGAAAGCGAAAATGCAATTGATAAGGGATTGGACATTATTCGAGATGATGTGGTAAGTAATTAATAATAATATAACAATCTATTTAACTAAGAGATTTAACACAGTTTATTTTTTCAACCAGATAACCGACATTTTATGAAACACTATTGATTACTCAGATGCTACAAAAGAAAAATTTTTCGATTTATAAAGAACAAGATCCTGATGGTGAACTAATTGATCTTCGACTAAACTCACCATTTTTTAAAAAACCTCCAAAACCGTCAGCATATCATATCTAATGGAGATGGATACCGTGACTGAATCATTGGTCCCTAAAATTGTACATGATTTTCTTGTGAAATTCTTTTCGAAAATTTAAGCGCCAAAGAATGGCACTGCAAAATCGACGATTTAAAATCTCCTGAACCGAATGATCCCGTGATGACTGCAGTAGTGAGAGCTATACGTCGTACCTTACCGCAATTGTATGTTAGGCATTAATTGATCTATTTTTTTCGGATTCTGTTCTAATATTTTCTTTTGCACAGTATCAAGGCATTTTCACTCGAGGATCAAAATCCTCTTTTAAACATTTCAACAATTGAAGGAGCTTATCTTAATTCGTTTGTTCATCCATGTTTTGACGCCTTTTTATGGTATATAGCAAATGTAAATTACGAGTATGGAGAAATTACATCGAAAAAACATGTCAATAGTAATCGTGCAGATGGTGCAGGGTTCATGATAGATGCTGACAAGTATCAGCTCGTTTACGTGGAAGGTTCGAGACCGGTAGCAAGGGATGATAAGGAAATTGGCGATCTACAAAAAATAACAAGTAATTCGAAGATGTTTGCAGAAATTGTGAAGGATATTGTTAAAAACAGAAAGCGTCTGCCGAGTACGTTATATGTATTTGGTGGCCAAAGCTTTCGTCTTCGAATACATTTATTTTATATTGATTACCATGGTAAGGTATTTTCGTTTACTAAAAATTTATTATGAAAAATATACAGCCTAGTAAGATCAAATACAATAAATTCATTTTTTCGAAGGTAACTATTAATAACCATTGATGCATTCTTAACATCATCAGTATATCGTCCAATTATTTTGGACACGTCTTGATAACTACTGCCCCCATCAAATATAACTAAGTGGGTAAGATTTTCACGAATAATCATTGGGACATGGTGATATTTTTGCGTTACATAGATTGGGCTTATATTTCGATGACGCCCATGTGTGAAGAATGGAATAATTTTATTTTGGATGGATTCGGGAGCTACACATAAATCCTCAAAGATGATTACAGTACTCCTCTCTGGTGAAAATGATTTTATGCTAGGAATTTTTTCCGGTGATATGTAATTGAATCTAATATTCTCATAATAAGGTGCTTTAGGATTACCTGCAATTATTCCATATATGTATTTAACGAATGCCCATTTTGGTTCGTCAGGATGATAACCACAAACTATCAAATCATCACATCGTATATACAGTATCTGGATCCTCCTTTTTGTCTTTTATGTACACTGTACATTTACCCTTGTCACCAACAAAAAGATTTCCGAGTATATTAATCTTACCTGTACCGCTCCTACCAGTAAATACCTTACTAAAAGGCCATGTCATTGATGGATGTCCAACATTTCGAGATGATTCATGTTTTGTGGCCTCATCCAAATTCATAAGGTAAAGTTCATAGGAAGTAGTTCTTTCTTTCGGTTCTTTTGTATAATCGATTGGGAATCCATAACTTATAAACATTTATATACAGTATGCAGAAAAATAATCCGGTTTAAATAGATAACCATGTTATCAGGTCCACATATCCCGCAACTTATCACTTTTGCTCTCCAATCCCCATTCGCGTTTTAATACTACGAACCACATAATCGCAAGTACCAACAAGGTAAGTAACATAGATGTGGAAAATGGCAACATTAAAGTGCTTGCCACAATAGGAACAGCACCTATCCCTTCTACTGGAATTTGAGAACGTGATTCAATCAGAGGTGGAATATCATTCCTTTGTTGTATAAGATAGGGGGTTATGTTCTTTATCTCTTGGGATTGGGATATATTATCTCTATCACTTTCATTAACGATAATTTCATCGCCTATCTTGGGACTGACCTCTGTATCGATTATTGGTAGTTGGGATACTGGAGAAATTTCACTATCGCTATGGGATAGTATGTCTGTATCGATTTTTTCAGGAATCTGAGATGAGTCAAAGTCTCGAAGCTCAGCTTCTTTGGCATTATGTGTCACTTGATCCATATTTTTTTTATGTACTAGAAACGGTCTAAGATTTTTGATATCTTTATTAATTACAGAAATATTTTTTCGCTATCCCCACCAATCACGGATTGGGATATACACTCAGATTTTAGGCACTCAAGCTCATTAACCTTTGAAGTTAATTCAGATTCAAGAGACTGGATCTTAGAATCTTTTTTTTCTAAGTCTTTCTGAGATGAATTTTTTTTTTTTTTTTGATTTTGTAGTAATCTTGGTCTTGGACTTTGCGAGAGAAATATCTTTATTAGCAATTTTGGCTAGTAAATGCCCCTTCTCATCAATCGTTTTTTCTATCTCTTTACTAAGCAAGTTGGATAGCGATTCTGCATGAACTTTATCATTTTTAAATTCAGAACATTTATTAGCGAAGAATTCTGTTTCAAGAAGTAACTTGTTGTATTGAGATTCAAGATCACGTTCTCTGGTACTATATATGCTATGTACAGATGTCATCTAGATATTATATAAAAAGGAATCTGGATAAGATTTGATAATTATCTGATTTTATATAAAAAACAAACTGGTTGGAAATTGGTAATTAACTGGTTAGAAATCGGTAATTAATTGGTCAGAAATCAGTAATTACGTATCGAGTTTTATAAAATTATTACAAGGCAAGCCCATGGGGGAAATCCAAGAATTATGAACAAGGCTCTATATTTCACGTTGAATATGCTTATATTTTGCTTTTTATCAGGTTTTTATCTAATTATTGCCTGGTTCTCATCTGATTATTGCCTGGTTTTTATTTGATTATTATTCAATTCTTATCTGGATTTTATCTGATTATTGTCCAATTCTTATCTGGGTTTTATCTGGATTAAAATCAGATTTTTTTTAATATAGTATTATAAAATGGTCAAGTCTAATAAACAGCGAGTTAGAACATATCTCAATTCTACTGCAACTCCATTATCTTCTGAAGCAATTGAAAAATACGAGATGCTCATGAAAAAGAGATACCAAACAGAAAACGCGATATGTGTAATCACTATAGTATTGGTAGTGAAAGATATGATGATATTGTAAATGGTCGAATATATCTTCATCCACCTAAAATAAATATAGAATCTAGCTCCTTTGGAGTTGTTTCTGATAATAATTCATCTATTTCATTATCTCAATCGGAAATTATCTCAACTCAACCAGAAATATTACCTATAAATAGTTCACCTAATACTAAAATTATTGCCAAAGGCAGTCACTCAGTGGCTAAAACGGTAACAAAAAAGTCTAGTAAAAAAAGAGACTCTCAAAAGGTTAAATCCCTTAATAGTATACCAGAAAGTAATACACAAACTAGAGTAGAAAAATTACAAGAATATAGAAAACAACTTCAAGCTGAAGAATCTGAGACTTGATATTCTATATCATCTTGAAATCGTATTAATTCCTTTTCAAGATATTCTGCATAATCAAGTACTCTAATGAATTCTTTTTTTATAAGTGCTTTATTTTCCGGATTTTTCATATTTGATGTAATTTTAATCTTGGAATAGAATTCTAAACTAAGAATGAAATCAACTTGTGAGTCAATAGAAGATAGGATTTTTTCAGAATTTATTGCAGAGCAACGAGGCTTAGCCTCTACACACTTTTTTTAAAGTCCTTCTCATCAGTCAGGCTAGAAGAATTATCGGAAAACTGAGATAAAGATTCTCGTTCCTCTTTTGGCAGATCCTTTGCTATTGGAGCTCTACTGAATGTTGGAATAATATAGACTTACCATGAATCTTTATACGAAACTGGTTATTATTTGGGTCAATAATACCGTGAATATTTCGAATATTTGACATACCCAAAAATAACATTGGTTCAGGTTCACCATTATCGATACGTGCAAAATTTCCCGTAATTATAACGGTATTACCATCATTATCCTTCATACTAATCGGAACATCTGTAAACCATCCTAATGACTTGGTAATATGTTTGGAGTTACCCTGTATTGAAAAATTTGATGGCTTATCACTCTCCCATCCAAGTGCATTAATCACGGGATCATTTAAGCCTCCGAATTCACTTCCGGGATCTAAGAAAGAATCAGAAATCGTTATATCATTTATATTACAATGCAAGTACTGTAAAGATGAAAACCATTCATTTTTCTTTGATTTCTCCTCCTGAACCTTTCGAGATAGACATATTTTACGCATTGCTGGTGAAAGCTTTGGTAATAGTTAGCCATATTTTCAGGATGGCTATTTTTTATTGATGTTTGTTTTTTTTTTCTGATGAATCGAACCATATATCGTTTTCTTCATCATATACCCCCTCATTATCATCATTGGCTGAATTAGAGTTTAAATTTATAGGTTTAAGAGTAGTAAAATAAGACCGATTTAAATTGGATTTTGCGATATTGCCTTTATTGATAGTTAATTTTTGAAAATGGTTTGTTAGTTGATTTACTGCATCACGAGTTTCATTTACTACATCACGAGTTTCATTAAGTTCCTCTTCCATTCTATTTATTCTAGTATATGGTCTTTTAAAGGGCTCATTTGGATAAATTGTTTTATGATAATTCTGGGTAATAAGGCCTATATCTCTAAAAAAACTTACTCAAATAATAGTTTTGATAATCTTCATCCGTTTTTAAATTTGATGGTGGACTTTTGGTTGTCTAATTGGTTCAACGGTTTGTGAAACAGGTGTTTGCGATTGCTGAGCCATTTGAGATTCTAATTCTGTAATTTTCCTTACTAATGCCTGGTTTTCAGTTTTTTGCTGTACCTGTGCATCTTGAAATATTTTTGTATATCTGCCAAGGAAATCCCTTGTTGTTGAGGTACATTATTGGAAATAGTAGGAGGGGCTGGTGTATAACTAAGAGGTGATGGCGGTTGCTCTAATACCCCACGATGTAATTCAAGTTCTGCTAAACTATCAATAATATCATTAATTGGTTTTGTTTGTCCGATTCTATAAATCTCATCTCTAATATCTTTTCTAACTCCTGATAAAAATTGTGTTTTCTTTTGTGCTGGAGTAAATCCAAGTTGATCCCCATATTTTTTAATTTTTGCCCAAAATGATGGTACACTTTCATATATACCTTGTTTTAAAGCACCGATTTCTAACATTTTTACATATTTATTAGCTGTTGGAAAATGCTTTTTCATATGATCAAGTCTTTGTCCTAATCTTATTCCTGCTAAAACAATTGAATTCCCTGCATTGGCATTTGGTGCATTTACTGCTACATTAGTTGGATGCCCTCCTGCTATTGTCGAATCTTCAGAAATATTTCGAGCAGGAATAATATCTGCGCCTGCTAATCCACCTTGAATATTTGGAAAAGATGCGTTTGCTCCTGTTATAGCCCCGGCATTAGCACCTCTAATATGGGCTATTGTTGCACCTATAGCAGAATTGTCAAGTACATTATCTAACATCCAATTTTTATTATCAAATTCTCCATGATACCATTCTCTTACTTCTCCTTTTAAAGCACGATCTAATATCATAAGAATATTTGCTTCATTATCTACACCTGCTAAAGTAATATATGATATAAATCTATCTATAAAATCTTCATGGTCTTCTTCAAACCTATATAATTCCGGTAGTGCAAATACAGCTGGTAAAGCCATGATTTGGTTTTGTTGATTATTATTCTGTAACAATAAAATTTGTGCTTGTAAATTCAAAATTAATTGCTCATTATTTCTAGCACGGGTTTTCCATTTACCCCACTTAATATCCAACTGTAAATCACTAAGAAATAAATCATCCCGACATGTACTAACCTAAGTTGTAGATTCCTGCCATGCGCATGACACCTTTGTAACTGATGAAAATATCGTCTGTTTTTAAAAATAAGTGCAAGCTTATCAAGCAATAAAATGTCAATACGCTTTTGCATCCCTCTCTCTATTTGCTGAGCTATTCCCCACCAGCGACGGCGTTCTTCTTGTTCATTATTAAAAGCCTGGATAGATAAATCTCGTTCCGCTTCAATATCATGTCTTTGCTGTTGTTCATGATTTATGTCATTTTGTAAAGTATCATATTTGCGACGTATTTGACGTGTAGTCCTTTTTATTTGATCTATCAGAATATTTCTAACTGTTGTTCTATTATCTAAAAAACCGTCAATAGCATTTGCCAGTTCTATAATGGTAGCCATTTCTGATGTTAATCTATATTCGGTTGATATATTACTACCCGAGGAAATTGTACCTTCATTTGATAAATTTTGTGATTCTTCACTTGAGCTTCGTGTTATATTTATTGCCATTATCTCGTCATATAAACGGCTTTGCCTTTCACCGGGTTGTGATGCTTCTTCAAGACCTTCTCCTATTCTTTGTAAGTGAATATCATCGGTTGATGAACCGGACATAAAACTCCTTTCCATAGTAGGTACTTCTAGCATATCATATAAATTTTATTTGTCTCACCAGCTGTTTGTAAAGCGTCTTGCATAGTATGAAGCTCCCGCCTATCACGATAATGCAATAATCTTATAACAAAATTCTGACAATGTAAATCTGTAATGCGCCTTTTTTGCCGAGCTATTTGATTATTCCGTTCTGCGAGATACTGCCTCAATCTATCATTCTCATTACGGAGTTGATCTATAATATCCATCATTTCATTTATCTTGTTATTAATTTGAGGAGAATTTCTTCCCGAAGATGTGAGTTCTTTGATTCTACCCTTGAGCTTGGATTCTCTTTCATAAAATTCGGCTAATTGATTTTCTTTAATGATAAGATTCTTCTCTTTTTGTCGGATTTATTTTCTAGCGTGATAAAGGGATCGTTTAAGATCGGAAATCTCTTTCTGTAATTCATTCTTCTCCTGACTAGAAAGTGATATAATGCTTTCGAGCTCCTCTTCCAGAAACCGAATCCTTTCCTCAAGTATAGCCATTTGCCTTTCGAGAGTGTAATTTGTTTGCTCATATTTTTGATTTGATTGTGCCAATCGCTTAGGCTCCTCATGTAATTCCTGATTAATTTGATGTAATTCATCCATATTTTATTTGCTTTAATAAAAGTTATGAATAAGCCCGTAATTTACATAGATCCACAAAAAGCTCGTGATTTGGACAGGGACGTTGCTTTACAAAAATTATACTATCGACCTGAAGGTTATTATCGGACAGCTGAAAAAATGCTTGATGCCTGCAAAAAGGCTGGTTACAAATTTTCGATAATAGACATAAAAAATTGGTTAAATACTAAGATTACTTTTTTGACACATAAACCTCGACCGAAATTTATTCAATTTGCTTCTTTTAATGGAATTCATGATTTAAATGAAGTACATAAATCGGATCTTATACCCCTTTCTCTTGATAAGATTAGTAATCGTATTTTTAAGCATAGGGGTGTTATAAAAGATATAGCAACTAGATTTCGTAAAAGTTGTGCTTTAACTAATAAGTCTTCTACATCATTGGCTAAAATGTTTAAAGCAATATATGCCAATCCTAATAATCATCTTACATGGCCAAAAGTTTTAATTGTAGATAAAGGCACTGAATACTTAGGCGAATGTAGAGATTTATTACTTAGCCATGGTGTAAAAATTATACAAGCTAAATCTAAACGTAGTACATCAATTGTTAAATGGGATCATCAAGAATTTGAAAACATGCCTATATTCGTCAAGATGCAGTCGATTTTCTTTTACCTCTTTCTGAGAGATGTCGATCTTGGGTTAAAGGCCTTCGTATTAATGATGATATTTATAATGATACTCCTACTCGGTTAATTGGTATGTCACCTAATCAGGCAGTACAGAAAGCATTGAAAGGTAAAAAAATTTTTGCTAAACCTTCAGTAAAACATCGAAGACCTATTGGGTTTAATGAACCTAGATTAACTTATAGAGATTCTGTTTTATATTTACTCGAACCTGGTGAATTAGAATAAGGACCTGTTCGAAAAAGGATTACAGATATGAATTGGTCCCCAAAGTTTATCGTATTAAAGAATCATTAATACAAAAAAATCAGTCAGTTTTGTACTGGCTTATGGATGAAAATGGTGATGACCTGAAAGATCATTTGTTCGTGAACAATTAATGAAAGTTGACAAGGTTGAATACCCACCTAAATGGATCCTTAAACAGTATTAAAGTCTAGACCATGGATTTTTTGAAGAATATCATCTACTTCTTCCTTGGATCTTTTTTCTACAATTTCTTCTTGGCTAGCCAATTCAAGATATAATTTATATAATTTTTCTAAACTTGTATATACCTCTATTTTGTACCAATCTTTAAAATCTGCCATTCTCTCATTATATATTTCCTCATTTTGAGTACGTTGTTTTGCAACATATCTAACATGATCTTCTGGATCCCTTTTTCACTGTAAAGTCTTAAGATAGTTTACATATGACGATCCTAATTTGTCATTTTTTGGTTCCTTGACTATATGCTACTCTAATCACTTCAATCAAGCTGATTCGATATTATTATGGTTTATCATTTTGAATATTGTACTTTTCATTATATATTACTTAATCAGATCTTTTGTTTAAATAAAGAATACTCATGTCCGAAAAAATTAAGATTCTTCACGATGAAACCAATATGAAGGTAGGTGAATTATCTACATTTCAACCCAAGAAAATCGTATCTAAAAAACAGATAAAACAAAATAGATCCAAATATATCTGTGATTATTTGCATAACTCTGGTGAAATTTGTGGACGTGGTTGTCGACGACCTCAAGGTTGTCATGAACATTGGAGATCTAAAAAACGTTTCCCGTGTAAAGTTTGTAGTAAGCCTACTAGTGCCGAACCTGGACTATGTAAAAAACATGCTGGTGGGTTTTATGTTATGAAGTTCTATTCTCGCCAGCTTAGCAAGAATACCGCTTCTTCTCCTACTTCTCACAATAACCCGCCTTCTCGTTCTGTGATCTTAAAGCTAGAAACTAAATAAGTTGGCCATTATATAGACACACTATATCCTGCTTCGCAGATTGCCTGACAATTGATATTAACATATATATAGCGTATTTGATAGCATATCCGGTTTATATAATAAACATGCTTACACATCTAGCATATATCAATAGCAATTACGCAATGCATCCCAACAGCATAATTGATAGTATGACTCAATAACGTATTCAATAGCATACCCTATAGCAATACTCGATAACATACCCGACAACATTCACGCGATTATTATTATTTTTTTTTTTTTTTTGCTTCCACAAATGATGCATAAACCACATTTTAATCGTCAAACCTACGATAAGGCCAACCCAGCATTCGATCGTTCACATGTGACCTAATGACAGAAATCGGTCAAGGTTATCAACCCATTGTATATTATGTCGCATGTGGGTCGACGGTCACAGTTGATATTCAAGTGATGTGAGAAATCAGTCATAGTTGTCAAACCAGTATTCAATTGAATATATGTGATCTGATGACAGAATCAGCCACGATTGCCAACCCGGTATATATTATGTCATATGTGGTTCAGTGACGAAAATCAGACATGGTCACCAATTTGGTATACAAATACCGTTACTGAATACGGGTTATAAAAGAAAACACATCCCACATGCCGTAACCTAGCTTAGTTATTTCCTACAATGGAAATTGATCCGAGGGCTTAAGATTAATTAATAGAAAACTAAACAGTTAACTATGCTCCATTATGTTCCGCATCAGAACCTTCCAGGTGGGCCTAAAATATAAATTAATTGTTATCTAAATCAAGTTTTAGAAACTTCAACTAAGTAAGAAATCTATAATGATAACCAATGATCCGCTTTGCTTCGCATCAGAACCTTCCAGGTGGGCCTAAAATATAAATTATTTGTTATTAAAATTAAGATTTCGGAGACTCAAGCTAGTCAAGAAAGCAAAATAGATTTCTAGATATTTAAAGGGCGGTTAAAGATTAGATAGCTATACAATAACTAATATAAATTTTAAGGGTATTCAGTGTTTTTTTTTTTAATCAAGGAAGCAAATTACAATTATTAAGTTTTAAATCGCCCTGCTATATCAAGAAAACAAATTACAATTCTTAAGTTTTAAATCGCTCTGCTCTATCAAGAAAACAAATTATAGTTCTAGGGCTTCCAGAGGCTGGTTTTAAAAGTAAAAAAACACCCTTTCTAGAGCATGATCCTGAATATCGATTTCTGACATGTATCAAAAATTGCTATAGAATATACCGATTAAAACTAAAAAAACTAGCAGGCAAGGAGGGTAAAAAAACACAAAAAAAAATGCACTCATAAAAAAAAAAAATCTGCCCGTGCTCCCTGCTGCTATTTCCATAAAGTTTTAATCCTTTCTTCAAATCAACTTGAAGGAAACTTCAAGGTTATCTTTACTTTTCTTTTTTTTTTTATTAATACTTCTCTTCAAATAAAAACTCAACTTCTAGTAATCAAAAAATTAAGAAAAACCTTTTCTACCAATAGTAAGAAAGTTCTAAAAGGAAGAAGAACTAATGTGCCATTGTTCTACACTATAAAGAGATAATATAAAATGTCTGAGTTGACAAGAAACAAATTTCTACTCTTTTCATTATCTATTTCACTTTAATAGTACTTGTTTCTAGATTTTTTTCTGGGGAATTTTTGCCTATCTCAATTTTACTCTGA
>CAJVPT010005041.1:0-12663 GCA_910592055.1 Acaulospora colombiana | reverse complement strand
AGTTGGAGTTGGAATGGTGAAATGGTTGCTGTTGGGGATAAGGTGACTTGATTCACGTTTTTCGCTTTCAGTTTGCTTGCTACATTCATAATTCGTGTTTTCTAATGTGATTTCATTGGGTCATCTCTCCAGGATGACAAGATATCATTCATCGATCCAAGAAAATTACCGCCAGCTATCGTGAACACATACACGGAAGTTGATGATTTTAGAGATGAGGTAGAAAGTAATGGCAGTTCAAATTCTCGTGTTAATCCTTTATAACCAAACATGATTTCTTTTAAAGATAAATGAAATAAGTTGGAATCACGATTGTTCTATGTTCTTTTTAACGACTGGTTCGGGAGCCATAAAAATGCTAGAATGGCCGTCATTGGCACCGGTACAAGTTTTGAGGGGACATACGGCCAATTGCTACTGTCTGGATTTTGATCCAAAACAACGGTATGCCTGTACATTTTGTGCATTTTAAATTTTCACGGTAAAAATGACACGCAACTTACTTTATTAATCTTAGGTATGTAGCGGCAGGAGGTGCTGATGCAACTGTAACGTTATGGGACATTAAAAATGGGGTTTGCGTGAGAACGTTCAAAGGCTTGGAGTAAGATTCGGTTTAGAGTCTTTTCTATTTGTATCACGATCGGTTTATGCCAGTTAACCTGAATTAATTTAACCGTACAGATTTCCCGTACGGACAATAAGTTTTTCGCACGACGGCGTTTATCTAGCATCCGCGTCCGAAGACGAATACATTCACGTGGTAGGTGGTTTTTTTTTTTTTTTTGAAAACAAACCAAAAAAATTCTCAGTTCTCTCCAAGTCCTCAAAAAAAGAAAACTTTTTACATCACAGTCAGATGTTGAGAAAGGTGGCAAGCCAGTATTTAAGATTAAGACGCAAGCGGCCACTAATTCGGTTGCGTGGCACCCGAAAGGTTACCTGTTGGCTTTTGCAGGTGATGCGGAAATTGATAAGCAATATATTGGGTTGCATGTATTTGGGTTTAACAACTGACATCCAAAATTAAACCACACGCCTCTGAGATTTAATCCACCTGAATAATGAACGCATGGAGGGAACCTTAGTCACGTTTATGAGATTCAAACCATAATGTGTAATTTTTCTCTTATTGTAATTGTAATTAAATATTTTTGTTGCTCACGAAAAAGGAATGTTTCTAAAGATTCGGTTGTCTAAATGAATTGTTTTCGTATTCATTCTATATAACTTAACTACAAGTAAGAAATATAAAGAGACGACTAATTACTAACTTGAGAAAAATAAGAGCCCATTTATTGTCAAAATACACTCAACCACTCAACCGTTCCCACCCTGCTATTTACTATCTAGCTCAATGCTAGTTGTATTCTATTACATTGCCGAATTATTGAGTTCATAGAATTGGTTCATTAAACCCAGTAGACCACCATTTCGTGGTCGATCATATTCAACTGACTCGTTCAGTGGATAAATGCCGCCTCCATTTTTGGTATTTGCTATAAGATATGAATCACCCAAGTCGCTTGCATAATACTCTTGACTTGAACCGGGCGACCCGGATGGTCCATTTGGCGATTGCTCAACGTGATTGTCACGACGTGATACATTTGGCTCATCTTCTATTATCGAATCCATCCCAACACTGGCATTATTGAAATGCGCGGTTGATTGGGATGCACCAATTGGATATCCGAAGTGAACATTACTGCCGCGTCGGTTGGATTTTATAATAGAATCTATGACTGATGTGCGTGCGGTGGTAGGATGAATTTGGTTGTTGAATTCAGTCAGGCGGCTCAGGTAAAGGGAGCCGGCGGGGTCAGTTGGTTCCCAATCGGGGTGATTGGCCTTTTCCGAACAGCCGATTTAATTTCAGCAATCGATCTTTGTGAAAATTAGTTATCTTAAGAAATGACCAACCTTAAAATTCAAGAAACTCTTCTCCATCTTGCCATCCTTCGAGAGGTAATATTCGTTATTAACTTCGGCTGGAGCGCCATACTATGTGATTCAATTTGAAATGTTAATAACAGGTTGATAAATAATGATCCTGATGTACATACCTTCACATTGCCATGCCTCTTAAAATCAAATACAGCGAAACTGCAAACGTGACCGATACCGTCTACATGTACGGTGAACTCGCGGAAGAAGTCGACAATCTGCTGTGAACCAAGAATTAAGAAGAATATGCGTGCGTGTTTTTATTTATTTATTCTATCTTATTTTCTTTTTTTTTAAAAAAGAAGTTAAAAAATAAACAAGGATATGGCTACAATCCGGAAGAGAAAACCAGAGGGCGAAAGGTGTAAATATGACACTGAAAATCTCCTGGAGATACGTAATAACTTTGACTTCGAATAATTGGGTGAACTCTCTACGAACCTAAGTAAAATTTTAGTAAAGTGGTGAGGCTTCTTCTTTTTTTTCGGGAGAATAAAGAAAAAAAAAACTGCCGCACAAGCCAACAGAGGGTCAACTTACTTCGTCAGAATGTAATTTACCTTTCCACTCATTAGGAGAGTAATGTGTGTGTTCCACGACTTTCTTCAACCTCGCCTCAGGATCGAATACCAAATGATCGTCCGGAATTGTGCCACGACTAACGGCTAAAATTGGTACAAAAACGCCGGTATAGAAGAATACTGTACGACCGGGGGTGATCTCAAATCCCGGATCGATATAAGTAACCACGATCAGTATTGCAGCGAAAGAACCGATAATGAATAGTAAAAATCTTAAAAACAAGGTTGACGGATGTCGGTGTTAAACAATCGCGAAGAACATCCGTGGACAGTGAAACACAGGAAAATTTCTATTTACTGAGTGATCGATTTTGTTTTTTCCTTAGGGAATTGATCGATATATTTATTCGCAGGTTTGTAGCTTTTAGACAATCTCTGATAAAATAGATGAGGCAACTCATTGAATTCTCGAAATTTCCAACGAGCAAAAGGTGACCAATGACGTGAACCGAGGCTTCCCGGATTTGAGCGAAATTCCTAAGAACCGGAATGAGTTCAGTGCGTGAATCTTAACTTATTCAAGTTACAACTTTGAATTACCTCGAAATAGCGGAAGAAGAAGTACATGATAAGATAGACCACTATAAAGGGGGCAAAAATAAAATTGAGAATTCCCATGAAGATAAACCGACGGCGAAGCCTAACAAAATAGTTTATAAATGAGTAAAGAATATAAAACGATGGATATTTAATTGCCTACTGACCCTTGAATTAATTTCGTCCTTTGAACATCCTTTATGAAACGCTTTCTGACCTGTCCCTGATCGTTAAATACATAATTTTGCACGCAGAAGCTCAAATTCCACTCCAGTGTCTTTGTCAATACGTTACGTTTCTTGAAAAAGGGTATTGGAATTGTCAAGTTTAACAAATCCTTATTAAAGAGAGCGATAAGATAATTTTCTTGACGCATTATCCTATTTGTAATATTATGAGCATCTAAACGTTGCTGTGGTCTGTTGTCGGAACCTTGAGAGGTAGTCGGGTTATTGTCTCTGATTTTGATTATCTGATTCACGATTTGCTGCCATGACACAGTTTGCATATCGACCTGTTCCATCAAACAGATTAGCCGAAGTGTGCACCAGCCGACAATAAAATACAAATGAAACATAAAAGCATACATCGGGAATGTCTAGAAGATATGTGTAAAAATTATACATATCAATCAATCGACGGATATCCAAGACGAATCGAACCACCTGAAATATCCAGAAAATAGAAAACAACACGAGAAATAGCTTCGTCCACCCTGATAGTCTGATAATAAAATATAAAAGGGTTCCTTAGATCTGTGTCAACTTGGTGTGCGAAATATTTTCACCGACGCTTACTTGCTGATACACTGTGGTATTATCACTTCCGACAAACTGTCTTTCTTCTTCATCAATGAATAGTCAACACAGCCCACCAAAAATGTCGAAAATCCCATCACAAATGCTAGCGTCCTTAAAGGTAAAAAGCGCATTAACTCTGACTTCGCCAACCAAATAACCTCGATGTACACGTGAACTTACAATAAATTAAGAAATCTATTTAATAAGATACAGTAGATCCCTTTTCCAACATAATATGAATAGACCTGGGCTCGAATACACGTTTACATGGATTATTTATGGTGCAGTAAATATATGTAAAATAGAAGGTTGTCAGGGCACCGCTATACCTGTTCGAAAAAGATGTCTAGATTTTCGACATTAGCCCATTTCCACATTGTCATTTCTTTGATGTCCATTCCCGGCCTTGGATTAGATTTCTTACGCTGTGAAGGCATTTCTATAATTAATGAGCGTGGAACCTCATTGCTTTCCTGATATGGTTCTTCATCAATGTCGTCCTCGGGTAAATGTTGATATCGTTGTCTATTAACAAAATTTTGGAGTACTGAAGATCTGGAGGATATGGACCGCGGTATTCCTGTTGGACGCATGACAAAGCTCTCGGAGGTTTCCTCCTCCGGGTCTTGATCATTGTCTTGGTAAGCTACATACGGAGTATCGTTCGCTTGAAAATGATTGAGAACCGATCGATCCACCATTTTCTGTTGAGAGAGTGTGATTCCAATATATTAGAGCGTCTACTGCGGGGTTGATTTGATGCTACGCTTTTACGCTTTTCGTGTACGCCATTTGAAAGTGATGTAATCGAAATCAAATGTAGAATAATTTAAAATTAATTCATGCTAGTTTACAATTCAAACTCCGAACGAGCTGACCAATCAAATTCCCTTTTTTGTTTTTTAAATGATCTACAACTTAGTATAGATTTGCTTTTATTAAATCAAAAATATATAAAGCTTTGCATCTTATTTATTAGAAATAGGTATTAAAATACGAATAACAATAAAAAGTAAAAAAAGCATTTTTAAATCTAAATTTAGATCTTTGTATGTATATATTTAATCAAGTTATAATATCTTTTAAATAAATTCTTAATAATTATTTAAAGAAAAAAGATATAATATTAGAATTTACAAAACATTTTTCTAATATTAATATAGAATATCTTTATTTTTAAAGTATCATTTTAATATTTCAAGTTTTTCAATAATATCTATTGAAATTCAAATATCATTATATTAAAAAGTAGTTCTATTATAAAAATTTAAATTATTTCATATCAATACTTTTATAATAAAGTAAATATTTCTTTTAGATTTTATTTAAATTCTTTAATTATTATTATTTTTTTTTTAATCTAGTCATACTGATTGGACTTTTATTGATTGGTTATTAAAGAATTTGTATAGAGTTATTTTATAAGAGCAATTCTTATATCTGATCTATACTATCCTAATCTATTCAACCCACTCTTAAATTTTACCTGATATGGATACCATCCTATCAGCTGCACTGCTATACCTGAGTACTCCTAATGTTTCAAGGATCCACCAGGAGACTCCTTTTATATTTAGAAAGCTATTTGGTGTTGTTCGTTTCGTAAAGTCTATTATACCTTATAGGGGAATATGTTTCATTCTTAATTGACATCCTTTTTACCATGTTTAGTTTTCTGAAAATTAGTTGTCCATTAATATTCTTCAATTTCTATGCTGTCCTATAAAGTCTTCCGGTGACCATTGATGAGTCAGATTGATGACCATAATCTTTCAATGACTATTTTTAATCACTTTTCAAATATGGTCTTTTAGGAGTTTCTTTTAATTACTTCATAGCAGATTGCTCCTCCCATTGGATTGATTACCTTGATAATTGTTTCTGAATTTCTTTTCCTAGGGTCTACCCCTACATTTTTCCATCATGACTATTCAACTTTATCACTTCTTGTTAGTAGCCCGCGAGATCCAATCTCTGGTAAACTGTTGGTGGTAACGATCAAAGATCTCCCAGTATATATCTGATCTTTACATTTATAACTGATATATGCGATCGAAGTCTTCTAGACCTTTCATAAAACTAGAGTTTTAAGAAGAGATAGATTCTATATGAGATTGATAGAATCCTGAATCTTATCATTATCTATCTTGACATTTTTTATGTCTATGTATATTTCAAACAACAAGATATTGTGACTTGTTTCCTAGTACTAAAACTGACCAGGATCTGTATGACCTGTTTTTATAACACTATAATCAGACAGTGAATTTTTATAGGTTGTTTATATTCAAGTATGCATATGGCTGATTAGCATATATTCTTATACAATATAATCTATATTGCAAATAATGTTCTGAAGTAAAATTGAATCAATAACTTGCAAATAGTGACCTGGGAGTATACCCACTACACTATTAATCCACGAGTTGTATTCTTTTATTATAATTAATTTTTTTTTATTTATTTAAAAATAATAAAAATAAAAATACAATTTTATACAATTATAAAATAATTCTATGACCCTTTATTATGCAAGATTCAAAATGATGAAACAAAAGATTACAAAATGTCAGTGACTTGATATCCAGAGTTAAAGGGAAATACTAAAAGAAAGTTAGAGTCAAAACATGTAGTTATTATATTTATGAATGATACAACATGGATAGCAAGATTCAAAGAGAATATTTAAAAGATTCTGGAAGAAGCAAGAATCTTTTATAGAGCAAATAACTTGTAGATTAATAATAGAAAATCAATATTAATTATTATTAACAATCCTAACTAATATCCAGAAGAGGTCCAAACAAGGGTTGACAGAGAAATAGTTAAAGAATTGGATAGAGCTGAACAGATAAAATTTTTGGGGATCTGGATAAATAATAAAAAATCCATTATTGAGCTTAAAAAACAGATGCTTAAAGAAGTCAACATGATTATCAAGTCCCTAAAGAACAAAAGATTAACTGACAAGCAAGCACTTTATATTCTGAACAGAGTTCTAATACCCAGAATCGAATTCAAAATATAGCATAGTGTACTATTTTGATGAATATGTAATGCTCTAACAATAATATATATAAAGCTGTTCAAAAATAAGACCATACTATATCAATCTATACTTAATAGTATAATATATTATCCAAGAATTTACAATTTAAAAAGTACAGTATTTGGATGTTGCAAAAAGAAAGTCAGATAATAGAATTGTACAATAGATTAAATGATTTAGAACTAACTGGAATCACAATAATTATCAAGTTAAAACAATTACAGGTTAAATATTGAGAACCTCTCAATCTGTTTATATGTAACTCACTAAACCATTTTTCGGAAAGTGACAATTTCATATTATAAGTACTGAAACTGATCAAAGATATAAAAGTAACCTTTTATAGCTAGAAGTGAAGTAATGTCTTCAATTAGAGTATCAGAAATAGTTCAATTAAAGATTATCTGACAATGGATGAATATAGTAAAACCATTTTATCACTCAAACACAATATGTTAATATATATGAATCATCTTATTAACTATGAAACTAGAGAAGTATAGAACTGATGAATGCTTCAACTTTTACAAAAAACAAGTAAGGGATCTATTCTAGAATAATACTTGCCAATAACAAGAGAGATGTGAAAAAATAAGCTAGGACAGTTTATAAAGTCTTGAAAAGAATATTGAATAAAATGGAGTCCAGAATATCCAGTATTCAATCTCAATCTTGATAAAAAATAAGAACTTTGAGTGGTTATTAAGAGCAATAATCAGTAATGACAACTTGTTTGAAAAAAGTTAATTTTAGATAACAATAAAAGATACATTAAAATAGATTATTTCAAATGTAACAGTTTCAAGAAAATTTAGAATCAAATTTAATGTGATGTCAGAACTGCACAGAAAAAATCAAGACTAAAAGCTAATGCATAATAGAATCAAATATAGAACAAATATATATGGTTTCTTATCTTAATACTAAAAAATTTATAAGGAGAACTCAACTTTTAGAAATTCCTTATTTCAAGGTAGCTCTAAAGGGAACAATAAGTAAAACAATTCATATAGACTCGGTAATTACACAATATAATAGAAGATAACTAGAAGAAGTAGAAATAGAGGACTGGAAGGAGAAGCTCATTAAAGAGAATATTAAAAAAGACATATATCAAACCATTTGATTGAAATATTTATGTGTAATAAGGAAAATAATAGTAATAATACAATAACTTTTTACTCTGATGGATCTCTTGTTAATTACAAAAATAAAAATATGAAAATAGATGTGACATGGATACAAATTGAAAAAGCAGGAAGGAAAAGCAAGTTTCAAGCAGTAGTAGCTGATTAGTTTTCATCTACGAGAGTAGAACTAGTAGTGATAGTCACCATACTACTAGTAGTATCAATTAATAGCAAGGTCAAGATTCACATTGACAGTCAAGTCTATACCTTCAAATAAAAAACTATAGGAAATAGGGATTCCAAAAAAATCCACAAAAAATAACTAAAGGAATAAAATTGATCCTTATAGGTATGAATGTTGAGCCTGATAAAGAAAAAAAAATAGATCTAAATCCTATTAAGGTCAAAGTATACTTCAATATTCAATACAATAAGAAAGTAGATACTTTAGCCAAAGAAGCATTAAAGTTCCTAACAATAAAATGACAAGATCTGGACTCACTTAAGATTATTATCAAAATCAAATAGCAATATATAATACTGAATATTTCAATAAGGTAGTTTGTTAAAAAAACCAATATCAAAATAATGATATATCAATAAACAATCCAAAACAGAATAGATAAAAAATGTGATTATCAAATTCAAGATTAGCACAAGTATACATGAAATCTAGTTTAGAAACAAATGAATAATAGGTATATATAAAATACCTCTTTCAAAGAATCCCAAAGAAAAAACTTTCTTGTTAAGATAATCAATGACAAGCTATTCATATTAATAAAGTTAGTTACAAGAAGATTAGACTTATATAAACAAATAAAATGTCTCATATATGGATAGTAAGAAGGGACAATAAAACACTTGCTAGAATGTCTAGTATACAAAATATAGTGGCAAGAAGCCTGGCAGAAAAATATGAAAAATATAATACAAGGTTTCAATAAACTCCTGACAGATAAAAAAAAAAAGTCAAAAGAAAAAGAAATAAGTCTAATAATTAATAATAAAATAAAAAGAGAAAAAATGAATAAGAAAATAACTCAATTGGTGAAAATAATTTCAAACACTGATCAGGATATACTTAGTTTCTATATAAAACTAATTGAAAAAGACCTAATGGGTAAGATAGCAAACTTGAAGTGCTATGAAAAGAGAATTGATAAAGAAGCAAGAAAGTGGATAATAAAGATACAAAAAAAAATATGTAACTATTTCAAAAAGAAAATTTGGAATATCAGATGCAAGAAGGTGATAAAATGGGAATGAATGTTGAAAATCAACAGAGGTAACAAGATCAAAAGGTTGACATATCTATAGAGCCAAAAAAATAGAACCAAGATACTAGGAAATTGGTTATATCAAGTATCATTAAGAAAAAAAGAATTAGAAAATATGATGCTTAAACAAGTCTTGCAAGATGGAATAAAGTATAGGATAAAATAATTGGATTTTAATTTTTATCAGAACTCGAAAAAGTAATCTGCAGTAGTAATTTGCAAGCAATAATGTTAGAAGTTGGAAGGGTGTTTATCTGAATTTCTAATAAAGTAATAAATTACTCCTGAAATTATACTTAGAAAGGTAAAACAACTAAGATGTATGAGTTAGTTAAAAAATTAACTTTAGTATTTCATATTATATGTATAACTTGCAAATGTTTAATAAAGCATACATAACTAGCCTAAAAAAAAGAAAAAAAAAAGTATACAATATTATTAGCTATTAATAGGATAGTAATATATAAATAGAGTATATACTGTATATAATAATAAAGGAGATTTTTAAGAGATTTGAAAAAAAAAAACTTTCAAGAAGAAAGAAAAAGAAAGTAATAAAATAATTATTAATATATATATTGTATATATATATTTTTTAATCCTTTGTCAGGCTAGTTATATGTGCTTTATTAAATATTTGTAAACTGTATATATAATATGAATTACTAAAGCTAAAAAATGCTAACTAACTCACTCATCTTTGTAATTATTACTCTAAGTACAACTTTGGAGTGATTTATCACTCCATTAGGAGTTCAGGTGAAAATCATTTCAACTTTTAATATTATTGCCTACAGGTTACTACTATAGATTACTCTTTAAGTTCTGATATTACTCAAAACCCAACCATCTCATTTCAAATCTAACCCCTCTTGATAAAATATCTTTTAGATTATTATCTTCTAATTTTCCTTCCTCTAATATCAGAGTTTTCTTTTCCAGTCGTGTAGTTTTGTCACCTGAGAGATTAGGGGTCTTTTTATCTTATCCTTCTTTTAGATTCCTTGCAATCCTTCCCATTCTATTATTCTTTCACATCTTGTATTCCAAACCTTCTTCTGGAACTGGTTACAAGTTATACTTTGCAACTTCTTGATTCATCTTCTTGCTTCTTTTCCAATTTTTTTACCATGACATTTAAGATCTACCATCTTGAGAATAAGTTTGTTTCTTATTAATCCTGCAAAGAAACTTAGCATATCCTGACTAGTTGTTGAGAACTGTTCCACTAGCCTGGAAGTCCACTTGTCTACTTCATCCATTTCTTTACTGTTACTTACTATTAATCTAGTATTCTTCTCTTCTGCTTTTTTTTTTCTTTTCTGTAAAAGTTTTTTGAAATTTATCAGAACTCCTTTAAAACCTTTATTTCATATCTTCTTCATCTGTTTCTTATATGCTGGGCATTCTAGCAAGTGATTAATTGTTTCTTCCTCCTGAAGATCACATGTAGTACATTTCACTTGCTTGTATATAATGATGGGTTCCTAAAGTATTTAGCATATAAAATTTTACAGATCACTTACTGTATGTCCCTTTTTGAGGGACATAATTCATAACTCTTTACTTTAATAAGAACAAAAGTCAGGAAATGTTATAAATCAATGATTTAAATAATGAAGAACAATTGTGGATAGTTTTTTTATAGTTATTAATTTAAAATTTTTAATTTTTCCTAGTGAGGAACATTTGACTTTTGTCCCTGCCTCCCCCTTTAGAAACCCATCTTTACTTGTATAGGTCTGGTCTTCTTATTATTAGTTTACTCAGTATTGATAGCTCATCATTTGTTAACTTGATTAGGAAGCTTTTTTTTTCACAATTTTTGAAAGATGTATTCTATGTATGGCTATTTATTTTCTCCCATACTAGATCCTATATATGGCCTTGTTGTTCTTGAATTTGATGGCTCTATTTTCTTTTCGTTCTATTTTGTAATGTTCACTGATATGCTGTAATCTTATTATTTATTTTCTTGATAAATTGTTTTATAGGATTATCTAAAGTTTTGTTCTGTTACTTGATTTCTGTAGGGATTTTGTATATGGTAAGATTTTTTCATTCTATTGTTAGAAGTTTAAGAGCATCTTTGCTAGAGCATCTGCTTCATTATTATAAGGGTCTTGAGAATGTGCCTTGACCTTGATAAGCTTCAGATCTAAATCTTTTTTCTTGATCAGCTCTACCATTCATACTCATAGTGACTAGTTTTTATCCTTTAGCTATCTTTCTCAACTATTTTTCACTTTGAGATACAGGCTTGACTATCTATAGAGATTTTAATTGAACTATATACTGGAACTACTAGAAGTATTGAGACTATTGCTATTAATTTTGCATGTGTGGATAAGGACCAACTGTCTACCCCTGTTTGAAATCTATTTTCTTTTTCTATATTGCTTATTTGGATCCATATTGCACCTATCTTCATATTGTTACTGTCATGATTTATTAGTGATCCATCTGAATAGAAGATTAACTTTTGTTTTGATCCTAGATTACACTGAAGTATCTTTATTAGGTGATTTTGATATACTCCTTCTTTAATATTCACTTTAATGATTGTTTCTTTCTAACTTTCTATATTTACGTAATCTGTCTTGGTATCTAGGAAAGTGGACTGCTGGAATGGCCCCTACAGACTCTGTACAAATACTTGATTGCTATCTATTGTTTTTCTGATTGCTCTTTTCAAAGATATTGTGAAATATGGGATTGTTAGCATCTGGGCTCTTCTAGTACTTTTTCTTGTATTAAGATATGGTATTATATATATTTTTTCCATATTGTTTTTCATAATACAACTCTGTTCTTGAATAAAACTTTTTAAGCAACCCATACATTTAATTAGCTTTGTCTCTTGACCATTTTCATTATTATGGCATTTGTAGCATTTGATCTTTGCTTTTTTCTTAGATTCTTCTTGTAGTAGCTTTCCCCATATTAGTTTATAATTGACATTCTTTTTAATTATCCATATTTTTTGTAAAAAAACTCTTTTCGCTGATCCCCAAATTTTCAGAAAATTTCCTTTTTTGGTAATTTTTTGAGAAAAAGAGAAACCAGTCAAAAACAAGAGAAATTACCTTTACAACTAAACAACTTATAAAAACAAGTTCAAGAACTTTTTACAGAGTACAGAAGAGATAAGTTTTAAAAAAAAATTACTAACTTCTACTATATAAATTTTTTTTTTTAGAAAGAGAAAAACAACAAGAAAAACTAATTCACAGTAAGCTCTTGGAAGCCCAACATCAATCTCATAAAGCTCCTAGCCAGGCCAGTACAGGTTAACACCTTTCTAGACATCAAGAGAAGCTTTACAAGCAATAACTCAAA
>CAJVPT010005040.1:0-12666 GCA_910592055.1 Acaulospora colombiana | reverse complement strand
ATTATTAATAAATAAATACTGAATTTTTATTAAATTGTTAATAAATAATTTTGTAACAAATTTTTAATGAATTTTTGCTAAATTGTTAATAAATTATTTGATGAATTGTTATTAAATTTTTTGATAATTTATTGTTAAACTTTTAATTAATAAATTTTTGATTGCTAGATTTTTTGATTGGTGAATTTTTGATTGCAAAATTTTTGATTACCAAATTTTTAATTGCTACTTTATTATTAATATAATAATATATCAAGTGACAGCAATAAAAAAGAATTCAGCAATATATATATATATATATATATTTGGATAAAAGGTGCTAATAGCACATGTTTATTGAGTATTTTATACCAATTACATGACTACAATGGTCCATCTAAGTTAACCCACCCCCTTCACCTTAGCCTTACCCGAATATACCAACTTACACCCAGAAGGTGGGTCTACATTCCAAGTTGGATCTTTAGGAGGTGGAAATCCTTCCACTAGTTTTAAACTGCCTAACCTAATCTAGACCCTGGCATTTACCCCTTACTAGGACCCACACTAACCTTCTATATTTTACCACTTCTTAATCACGTCTTTGGTCCATGCAGCTGTGAATAGATCTTAGTACATTTGTGCACTGCCTAGTCAATGCTTCGAGAATTTTGTCTAATGGTTGGTATATGCTATCAAACCTAGGGGTTATTCGCCAATAGGGACGCGATTCTGAATTCAGCAATATTTTTATTATTAAATTTAATTAAATTCAATAATAATTCAGCTATTAAATAATACAATTTTGATCAGTAAATATATTCTATATCTGTGGATCTAAGAATAAATAAAAGAAAAAGATCTTCTAATGTCATATCTAGAAGACAAATATTTTGATCTAATTAAATAAAAGAAATAGTAATAACATATCATATTAAATATCAATAGCCCAGTCTATGATAAATAACAATCCTCATAATATAAATCTGAGAAATGATATAGAAGTTCAATCAATTATAACAGTAAAAATTTTTAATAATATTGAAATAGAAATAAGTGACAAGGAATTAAAAGATTAAATAGAGATAAAAAAGATTATAAAAAAATTAAAAGAAATAATATTGTAGAACAATTTGTCTATAAGACAAGAAATAGATCATTATTATCTAATATTAATTTCTTCTATATTAAAAAGAATGGTAAATATAAAATAAGAATTCTCATATCCAAGCTTTTAGGAGAATCAGAAAATGAAAGAATAAAATATCTTCAAAATATATTAAGCCTGTTAAAAGACTTCCAATCCTTTAAGAAAAACTTTCTCAATAGAAATAATTGGATTACATTCTATTGTGAAGAAGATAATAATGTATTGTAATGTCTAGAAAAAATCAATAAAAAAGAAAAAAAAAACTTTATTATTATTTATATAGATATAGAAAAATAGATAAGCTTCAAGAATTTGATACACAAAAAGATTTTTCAGTAGAAGACAGAAAAAGACAAGTTCTTATTAGTAATTACTATAATCAATATTAATCGAAATCACTCAAATCAAGAGATTAAAGCTACTCTGTTAAAATATGAAAATATAACAAATATCTATATTTATAATTACTCTTATTCTTAAAGAAGAATAAAAGTTCATATCATTTTCCATCAATAGTTTAAGGATTTAAAGAATAATAGATAATTTATATTAATATGAAAACTATTAGGGTCATCTTCACTTAATATAAACCATATAATAAAGAAATTAATTAGATTATTAAGCAATATAACTTTTAGTCTCTAAGACTATATGGTACTTATAATATTACTATTAGTTTAATTGTTCAAATAGTTAAACATATCAAGCCAAAGTATGCTTTACTCTCAAAAACTCACTCATGCCAGAAAGTGAGGTTACATTATTATATGTTTTACATAATTACAAGATATAAAAAAAGCTCTAAAGTAACAAATTTTCATATATGATTATAACCTTATATGGAGTACCAAAGAATACTTTAGAAAAGAAAAAGATATTTTATCTAACAAATAATATCAAAAGAAGACTTCAGAATTAGATAATAAATTAATATAATCAAATACAGAATAGACAGATAAAGAAATAGGAAGAACTAATATTAAATATAATAAAAAACTAAGATAAAAGTTTAACTCTAGAAAAGAAATTAATGAATCTAATAATAATATAGATAAATTATATACATAAATCAGAAACAAACTATTCACATACAAATATCAGGCTCATACATAGGACCTAGTATGAAAAAGAGTTAAAAATAGATACATATTGAATATATCTTTTAAACAATCCCAACAAAGAAGCTTTCTAATTAAACTGGTCAATAATGAGCTACTTACATTAAATAAGTTGACTATAAGAAAACCAAATCTATACAAACAAGTGAGATGTATTGTATGTAACCAACAAGATAAAACTATAGAATACTTACTAGAATGTATAGCCTATAAGAACCAACTAAAAGAGACATGAAATAAAGGAGTAAATAAAATCATTAAAAACTTTAAAGAGCTATTAAGGAAAAAAAGAGAAAGGCTGAAGAGAAAAATCTCAAATTAATTATCAATAACTGAGCAGTGATAGGAGAGCTTGACAAGTGGATCTCTAAAGTAGTAGAACAGACTTCTAAAACTAGTCAGAACATACTAAGTTTCTGTACTGATCTTATAAGAACAGATATTATTCTAGAAATAGTAGCTCTAAAATATCAAGGTAAATGTATAGGAAGAATAACAAGAAAATAGATAATAAAAATACAAAGAAGAGTCTATAATCAAGTTCAAAATGAAGTCTGAAACAAGAGATGTTAAAAAATAATTGAGTGGGAAAAAATATAAGGAATTGGTAAAAAGAACAAGACAAGAAGATCTTCATATCTTTCAAGCTGAAAAACTGTACTCCTGAAGAAAAAAGAGTCAATATCTAAAGAAGGAAACCTCAAAGATAAATACTTCTGAGAAATTCTAACAAAAAGAGTAAAGTATGGAATAAAATGGTTGGGTTTTAAGCTCTGTCAGAACCTCACAGGATGATTTGCAGTAATAACCTGCAGGTAATGAAGTTAACAATTGAAAGGGTCTTTATCTGAACTATTAATGGAGCAATAAATCATTTTTGAAGTTATACTTAGAGTTTTAATAATTCTTTAAAATAGAGACAGGTGAGTTAGGTAGAGACTTAACTTTAGCAATACATTTTTTAATATAAAGTATACACATGTTTAATAAAACACACATATCTAGCCTAACAGAAAGTTTAAAAAAAAAAACAAATTATTTACATATATAACCAAAGCAAGGCAAGAACCTAGATTCAAAAGAGCTGGGTATGTCTAATTAACAGATAGCAATAATAAATCCATCAACTTAAACAGGAGATGAAGTTAGATAACTAATTGAGAATTCAAAAATTCAGACAACTTAGACTTTGAAAACAATGGATTTATTCCTTAATAATAGATATTATTAATTTGGAAAAAATAAATATAAGAATTATTAAAATGGAGCAACAATCCAAAAAATGTTTTTGGTTAGGATACAAAAGAGAAATCTGAGATTATAAAATGCATCAGTCCAATTACAGTTCTCTAAAGAAGGACTGGCCTTCCAAAAGAAATTCATTTCTTCTCAAAAAATAATAAATTCAATGGTATATGCAACAAACAATAACATATATAACAATAAATTTTTAAATGGTACAAACTTTTAGATGACTTCTTCTCAACAATAAAATCTAATACTATCAAAATATCAAAAAGTCATATCTTTTATCAAAATTATAATATTAAACCATTCATCAATAATATTATAACCATAGAAATACATAATTTAAGAGGTATTAACATAATTCTTTATTAACAAAGTTATTGAAAAAAATTCAAAAGATGAATATTGATATTCTTGAAATTTGTAAAACAAAACTTGTATTTAGATCTGATATATTTATCTTTAAATTTCAAGAAATACACAAATTCTTTCATAGTAGTAAGGATAGCAAACCTAAAGGTTCTATAGTAGGTCTTCTAATAAAAAAAAAATATAAAAGAAAGTTAATATGTATAGATAAGATAGAGGATTTATAATAAGAGCTAGCTTCCTATCAACAAAGAATAAACTTGCAAATTTTCAGGTTTACTTACCTTCTGATAAGAAAGAAAGTAGATATCTGCAACAAATCTTATAGAAGAAAATTTATGAAAAACAAAAAAAAGGCTTTGAAGTAATTATTATAAAAGACTTTAATACTATAATTGATTCTATAACAAATTAATCTCCTGTTAATAACAAGATATATATCAGATACAAGAGAGCTGAAATCAGATTATTTAACTTCTTAGAAGATTGAAATTTTACAGATATTCAAAGGTTTTGGAAGGAAAAAAACAACAATACTTTTATATAGTTTAACAAGTTAATTTATAGCAGAATTGACTATATATAGTATAAGCCACAGTTAAACTGAGCCTTAAAAACTTATAGGATTTCTATAATATAACAATAGAAACTTTAACCAGTAATAAGTATATACTTCTAATAGTTTGTTTAACAACTGACAACTTGTTCAAGAAAAAAGATCAGGAATTACAGAAAACTAAAGATATTAAAATCTCAAATACTGCTAATTCTATGGATATCCAATGAAAAAAGTTTAAAACCTAGATATATACTGTTCTTTCTAATCTTAAAAACTAAGTATACAGTATATAGAGCCCTCAAGTAACTTTAATGTATTACAAATATTGAATAAAACCTGATACCTGTTAGAATCTACTATTATTAAAGAAGCCTTTAGGACTCTAAAAACAAAAGGATATATATCAACTTTAAAAAAAAATTCAAAATTGAAAGTGCTATCCCAAAATATAACTTAAATACATATAGAGAAGCTAATAGTATTTATCATCTACTCAAAAAAGCTTAGACAATATAAATTTTTTCTATTAAAAAAGAGATTTTAATAGTAATCAATAGGCTTTATATCCTAAGTGATAATATATTTACTCAAGACTTATCACCTCTTCAAAATATTATTGATATTAAAATATAGCTGAAACAAATTATTAAAGTAGAATTGACCTTACTTACAATTTATAAAAAAAAAAAAATCTTTATATCAAAAATTAAATTAAACATATTCTTGAAATCAGATTATTGATCAGTTTCAGTACTTGTAATGCAAAATTGCTCCTTCTCAAGAGATGATTTAGGGAATTATATATGAGCAAGTTAAGAGGTTCCCAGTACTTAACCTGTAATTGCTTTAATTTGATAATTGTTATGATTTCAGCTGGCTCTAGGTTATTTAATCTATTGCACAATCCTGTTATTTGACTTTTTTTTTGCAATATCCAAACACTTTTTAAATTGTAAATCCTGGGATAGTGTATTATACTATTAAATATAAATTGGCATAATGTAACCTTATTTTTAAACAGCTTTCTATGTGTTATTGTCAGGGCATTACAAATTTATCCGAATAGTATACTATGCTGCATTTTGAATTCAATTCTAGATATTAAGAATATAAAGTGCTTGCTTGTTAGTCAACCTTTTGTTCTTTAGGAACTTGGTAATCACATTGACTTTTTTAAACATCTGTTCTTTGAGCTTGATAGCAGATTTCTGATTACATATCCAGATTCTCAGAAATCTTATCTATTCAGATCTATTCAATTCTTTGACTACTTCTTTGTTGACTCCTGTTTAGATCTCTTTTAGATATTGGTTGGGATTGTTAATAATAATTAATATTGATTTGCTACTATTAATCTACAAGTTATTTGCTCTATAAAAGATCTTTGCTTCTTTCAGAATCTTTTTCATATTCTTTTTGGATCTTGTTATCTATGTTATATCATCTATGAATACGATAGCTATATGCCTTGACTCTAGCTTTCTTTCAGTGTTTCTCTTTAACTCTGGATCTCAAGTTACTAACATTTTGTAACCTTTTATTTCATTATTTTGAATCTTGCACAATAAAGAGTCATAGAATATCCTCTATATTAGTGATGGGTTGATTTCTCCTTAATTAATTCCATCTCCTGCTATAATTACCTTAGTTAGATCTTTTTCAAATATGATCTTAAATTCTCAATTTTGAAATAGACTCATTATGATTTGAATAAAACCTTTGATATCTTAATTCTATTCATTGCCTTGATTAATATATTTAGGCTAATAGTATCATATGTTTTTGCTGTATTTTTAAAAAGTATTCATAACTCATTTTTTATTTTCTTTTGCTTTCTTATAAATGTTATTGAGATTTAAATCAATTCTGATGTATTTTCTTCTAGTAATTCTACATAATTAGATTCTCTTAGGATATTATTGGTCATATAGATATTTTTCAATCTGTTTATGAAGATCTTGGTAAAGCATTTTTGTGTGACCTCTAGCAATACTATAAGTCTGGTATTGAGAAGTTCATATTCTCATAGTTTTGACTTTGCTATGAGATATATATAACTTTGCTTCCATTCTATTGGAGTAACCTTCTATCTTAAAAAACAATTAAGCATCTTTCTAAGATATTTTTTTTCTTTTTGAGTCTTTTTAGCATTTTATAGTTGATTTGTGATCTTCCTGGGACTTTATTATTAAAAAGTCCTTGAAACATTTTATATAGTTCTTCTTGGAAAATTGGCTTCAATAGATCTTTGTACTACCTTTTTTTTAATATAGTCTTTAGGATTGCATTCTTTTTTCTAATCTTCTGTAAGGCTGTCAAAATTGATATTTCATTTTTTGAATATCTCATAATGATATCTCTTTATTTTCTTTTTGATTTCTCTCTTTTTGATAATTATATGTTTCTTTTCTTCATTTTTAATCTTGATCCTATCTAGCATTATTTTATCCACCTTCTGTCAATTAAAGAGTTTACCATTCTCCTTTGATTGCTATGTAAGTTATCACATCTCTATTCCAAGACTCTTTTGATAACATCCCTTGTTTTTTTTACCTTTGTGTTCTGATAAGTGAGTTTTAAACCTTTTATTGCATCCTATATATATATTTTTAAGAGTTTTCATAAAATTTGAGAAATGCTATATTGGATGCAATAGTTTTTGATCTGATGATTAGAACTAAAGGTAGTATTATATTTCCTAATCACCATACTAAGGACTTGCAATTTAATTGAATAATATGTACTTTCTACCTTCTTAAAGAGTACAAATAGTTGAAGGACTCCTGATAATTGATAAATTCTGACTCATGTATATGATGTTTTTTTTGAAAAGCAAATAGCTTCTTGGTCACAAGCTTGTTATATATTACCCTACATATTTGTTTTTGAATATCTCTCAGATCTTATTTGTTTAAGCTTCTTTTTTATCTTTTTCAGACTCTTCTTTAAACAATAGATCTATTGCCATTCTGAGTTTATAATTCAGGCTTCTACTAAATACCTTTCACTGCCCAGGTATTGATCTCTTTATATCAATTCTTTGTTCACTCTTTATAGAAGACTTGTTTTTTATATCTCTTGTGAAGAGATTGGCATTATACATTATTAGCACTAGCATAGTGTGATCATTTACTGTTGTTTTCTCCATACTTTGATTATCGAATCTGAGTATTGGATAGTTTGTAAGGTTTTGAGATATCCATATATAGTATAATTAATCCAACTATTGCTAGTAATATCCCATCTTGTTGAGGTTTTATCTTTTTTTTCTCATATAATCTATATATCAAGAAAGAATCACTCATTTAAAAAGTTAAACAGTAATATTTCTGGGTATCAAGATAATTTGAATTTAGCCTAAATGTTGATGTCCTATCTTTTGCAAGATTGTATATAATATTAAAATATCCTATTATTATTATGTGAAAATCTTATTTGTTTGTTTTTTTAATAAAGCTTTGTACTTTTTTTTATACCTTCTTGCTTTACCATTTATCTAAGGAAATATAAATCTGGATAATACATATTTTGTTTTATTTTATGAGTATATTAACTGCTATTATGTATTCTTCTGCCTTTTCTATCAAAGCTATCTTTCTTTTCAGATCTTTTTTTATTAAAAAACTAATTTCTGTACCATATAAAGTGTTTTTATTGCTTTATTGGTACTGTGAAAATGCTTGAAGATTATTTGATTCCAGAAGACCTATTTTGCTTTTATATTGATTAGTTTTGCTTTCATAGCCCCATTATTTCAATACCTTGTTCCTACATTTTTTTTATAAGATTATACTGATTTATACTATCAATAATATCTCTAATATTATATGTTTCTATTCTAATCACCTTTTTCTATATATCTTTCTCTTTTGTTTTTGCTCTTTCTGTTAGTCCTCTCTATTTCTCTCTAGAAATTTATCTTTTTCTATTTACAGAAGAATATCAAGATTTTGATTATTCTACTACTATTTACTATTGTTCTTCTCTATTTATTATACTTTGCCCTTGTATTACATTTTGAACTTGTGAATGGCAAGCTGACATTTCTTCTCTTTCTATAATTGAACTGATACATCTTTTTTAGGAATAGTTGGCTCTTCTTTTGAGTAAACCTTTCTCTAGTTTGTCTAATTATTTGCTAAGCTTCTCTAATATTTTACTTAGCTGGACTACCTCTGACTCTTGTTTTACAGTGAATCTTAAGCTTCTTGTTTTCCATCTTGTTGTTTGCCATTGACATCACCTGGTATCCAAAGCTTCATCATCTGTTTTTGAAGAATATTGTGAAGCTTGATGTGGAACTTGATTTACTTTCTAATATCTCTACCTCTCTATTGACTTCCTATTGCTACCAATTACTGGTAATATAAATCTCATTGTACTTCTTCTATTTTCTAGTCAACTATTGTTGCTTCTAAGTCTTGCTGCCAATGTAGATTCTTTTTTGATTACCATGATATCTTCATTACTTTCTCTATCTCCATTTGTTTATCTTGGCTTTTGCAATTTTGCTCTTTTGCTTCTTTAATTATTATATGTGTATTGCTTGACCTAGCTAGATCAGTTAACACCCTGTGAGTGATAATAATTCTTTGTACTCTATTCTAACCCTTGATTGTCAATCTTTATTTGATGCTGGAGTGCCTCCCTTAGATCTTTTTCATTCTCAAAGTATACTATTGTATAGTTTTCTGATATCAAGATAATCTTGTTTTTTGATATATAAAAGATCTTAGTTTTCATATGGTTTAAGGCTTTCTCTATAGATTTTGTAGATAATTCATCAATTCCATAAAGTCTTAAGGAGTATTTCTTTCTTTCTTTTAGAATCTAAGTAATTTCTTGATTACCTTGTTCCTTGTGAATTATCACAGATCATACTTGATTAAATTTTATTTTGATTATCTATTTCTTATCCAAGTTGATATATTCTTAGTGAGCATAAAGGTGAACTCTGAACCTTTTTTGATAACAAGATGTTTTATATTCATAAACATTGATAATTTCTTCAAATTTTTCCATTGTTTATCAAATCATATGTTTGTCAAACTTGTGATCTATATTTATCAATATACTGTAATATATTTTGATCTATTTTTGGCTAATAAAAAGTTTTCTAACTTGAAAAACTTTTTGTTCTGAGCATATCTTTGGAAGGCTAGTTGTATGCTCATATTTTTGTCTATTCTCCTAAGTGTAAAGTTCTTAGCTTCTTTTTTGTTAACAGTCTCCAGATATCTTGCTGCATCTTCTTCTTTATCAAAGTCAAATGTAATCCAATAGTTGCCATTGACAAATTCTATTTTGAAGAGATTTATTCTCTTAAATATTTTTAGAGCACCTTTGAGATATATAATTTCCTCTTTTCTATTTTCTTTTGAAAACATAACTTCAAATACCTTCACCTTGATTGATCCCTGTTGTTTTATAAAGAATGGATTTACTGTTGTCTCCTGAACCTTGTTTTTTATATTATAAGACATACTATCTATAATATAGCTTTTCTGCATTGTTTTCTTTAACACTTCTATTTTTATTTGTTTCATTACTACTCTATTTTCCATTATGACTTTCTTAATGAAATGTACTTTTTTGAATTCTGTGAAAGTTGGTTGAACTTCCATTGAGATGATTTCCATTATAGTAACTTTAACTTGGTCAGAGCTTGATACTTGTATTACTAGCTTGCTTATCAACATATTATACATCTTTTTTTTATTTTCAAATCTTCTTTTTTATCTTACCCCTTTTCCCAGAGAATGAGTATATATTGTTACAGCATATGTTCTTTTGTCAACACCAATGGATCTATTCTCAATAAATTGATAATAATATTATTTAGTATCAAGAAAATATGTATTGATTCAGTAAAAATGTGGGATTGATTGGTTGTTATTGGTCTCAGTTTCTCTATATCATTCTTGTTTTCCAAAGTACTTGTTAAAAATCTTGATAAGAAACTATCTTTTTCAATATCTTCAATAGTTCCTTTTTCTTTTTCTCTAGAATTCTGATTATTGTTTGTTCTTTCATTAACATATTGTCATGTAGCACAAATAAATTAACTTGTGTTATTATTATATAAGTGTCTTTTTAATTATGTGATTGGATATATAATAATTTTTTTTGTTTAGTGTATATGGTAATAAGTTGTTATATGGATATTAAAAAGTCTATAACACATGGTTTCTATGTGTTTACATGTCTGATATTTGTTTATTAACATGTAACTGACTGTGATCAACTGTTGATCTTTCTTTAGATAATATGTCTGGTTGATCACATATATTTTAGTTTGTTGATCTGTTACATTTTACTATTTTGTTGACAAATTGATCAACTTGCTTTGATGTATGTTAAGCAGATAAAAAGTTAATATATTTGTATTCATGTGATATAAATTAGTTGATTTGGTGTTGTTGTATTGTTGTGATCTTTTAACTGTTAGATTAAAAAAACTTGAATATCCTTTTGAATTTTAGTTAACCTTGAGATTGTATTAATTTATCAATATAATCTATTGCTTTTGAAACTTCTCTTAATACCTAGAAAGGTGTTAACCTGCATTGACCTGACTAAGAGCTTTGTGAGATTAAGGTTGGATTTCAAGAAGCTTATAGTGAATCAGTTTATTTTTACTTTTTTTTCTTTTTAAAAGCAAAATAATCTAAAGATATTTGTCTTTTATATTGAGCGAAACTTTTTTTTTGTTATTACAAAGAAGATTTTGTTGCTTGAAAGTATTTGATTGCATCTTTTAAAACTTGTTTTATGTAGAAGGGTAAAAATTCTTTTTTCAAAAAATTACTATAAAAGAAAATTTTTAAAAAAATTTGTTTGTAATAGAAAGAGTTTTTTTAATAACTTTTCAAAAAATAAACAATTTTTTTAATTATGATATATATTATATTGCTTGAATAAATATATAATTTTATATTCTTTCAATTAATAAATTTTTTATTTAATTTAATTATAAATTATTTACTAAAAAAAATTTTTTTTTTGTTATTTTATTATAATTTTTTATATTTTTTCAAAAATTTTTATTTTATTTTCAAATATATTTTTTTAATACTTTAAAGTAATTTTAATAATAATTAAAAATATTTTAAAAAATGATTTTTTGATTTATAAAATATTTTAAAAGTCTTTAAATTTTTTATTTAAAAATTGTAAATCCTATTTTTAAAATTTTATAACAAAAATTAGATATATTGAAATATTTTAATAATATAGTTTATTAAAGTATTTTATTTAAAAAAATTTGTAATAAAGTTTCTAAACTATATCATTTATTTTTACATATAATAAATTTATTTATTAATTTTAATATTAACTTAATTTAACCAAATTAATTTTTTGATTAATAAATAATTAATGAATTTTTGACAAATTATTAATAAATTAATATTAGATTTTTATTAAATTATTAATAAATAATTTTAATAAAATTTTAATAACTTTTAATGAATTTTTGTTAAATAGTTAATGAATTGTTAATAAATTTTTTGATGAATTGTTAATACATTATGAATAAATTAATTTTTGTAATATTTATAATCAAACTATATAGTTGCCAATTTATTTATATTATTAATTTATTAAATTATTTATTTCTTTATTGAATATTATATGAGTGATAGTATATCAAATAATTTTTTTTTAACTAGTATAAATATCTGAGCCAAGATAAATAACTTATATACTGTAAATATATAAATATATTATTAATAAAAATTATAACAATAAATTTTTAAATTACTAGATCATAATATTATAAAAAACTTTTATATATTAAAAATTTTTTAATACTAATTTAACCTCAACAGATTAACTTCTAATATAAGGATGATAACAAGTCATAAGATAAATACTTTTAATAAAAAGGTCAAATCTATTGTAAAACTTATTTATCTTCTAAATAACATATGTAAAGAGAGAAGAAAAAGAATTTTATTTGATAATAAATAGATAATACATCTTAGAATAGTTTTTCAAGTATTAATATTATATAATTTTAAATAAAACAAGATTAAGTTAATATTTAAAAAAATTTTTTTATTTAATATTTTAATAAAGATATATTATAATTATATGATTGTGAATTAAAAAAAAATATATATATATATATATATTAATAATTATATGATAGATATTTTATTTATGGATCCTAAATTTCCTAAAAAATTTCCTTTTATGGTAATTTTCTTGGAAAATTCAGAAGCCAGCCTCAAAAACAAGAG
>CAJVPT010005039.1:0-12667 GCA_910592055.1 Acaulospora colombiana | reverse complement strand
GGGTTTTGAGTTCTGTCAGAACTGCAAAGAGTGATCTGCAGCAGTGACCTGTAGGCAATGATATTAAAAGTTGGAAGGGTCTTCACCTGAACTTTTAATGGAGCGAAAAATTACTCCAAAAGTTGTGCTTAGAGTAATTACTGAGATAAGTGAGCTAATTAAAGTTTTAGTTTTGACGATTCATACTATATGTACAGCTTACAATTGTTTAATAAAGCACACATAACTAGTCTGACAGAGGATTTTTAAAAAAAAAAAAAGTACTTATTTAACATACACAATATATAACAGAGTAATATATACCAAAAAAAAAAACTCTTTCCCACTCGCATCTAAATTCCTAAAAATTTCCTTTTTAGGAAATTTTTTCGCAAAACAATTTTTGGAACGAAAAAGAGAGTTTCTAACAAAAACGCAATATGTTTTCCCAACAAAAAACACCAGAACAAGGGCAAACACAAAACAGCATAACACTAAGAAGTGGCAGAATCATCCAAAGACAAACACACACAAGCATTGAACTAGAAGTGGTCCCTACAGAACACGAAAGTATTGAAGCAATTTTTGAGATAGATAACTTACAAACAGCAAGACAATAACAACAACAACAAAACCAACTTTACCATAGAGAAGTGAAACACCGTGACCATTTCATTAGTGCACCATCCTCACCAAAGGCTTTCAGCATACCAGCAGCATCAGAAATTGACTGGTTTGAAGAAAGTGAAGAAGCACAACAAGGAACACAGAACAAGGGCAAAGGCAAGGAAACAATCTTTAAAAACCAAACACCGCAACTCCCTCCCCTCACAGATTGGCAAACACAATATGGAAGAAAACGCTTCAAGAAAGTATTTCTCTTGAAGTAGGTTCCTGACAAAGATATCAACAGCCAACTATACTCAGTTAAGACATCATTTGCAAGATACAAATCAGTTACATCAATCAGAATGAACAATACACCTTTAGGCAAACACATAACTATCTTGTTCGCAGATAAAAAAGAAGCCGAAATGGCATCCACTATCAAATTAGACAGTAACACCACTATCCAAACACAAGAAATGCCGATCCATAATGATATTACCACAAAAAGCAAGACAATGAGAGTATGGGACATTTTCCTGAATATAACATATGGAGAACTCAAAATTGTACTAACCAAATATGGATCAATTAGATCACTACGCATGAAAACATAGGGCTTGTGGCAATCCGCAGATGTAGAATACAAAAAACAGAAGGACTATGATAGAGTAATCCTCAAATGGTCTATAGGCTTCAAGGGAGATATGTACAGAATTTTTCCATTTCTTAATACCAATCAGATTAAGAAGGAAAGAAGCAAATTCACTGTTAAACTAACCAACCTACCACCCGGCATTACGGAATATGATCTTAAACAAATTATTAAGACAACCAAAGCAAAAACTTGTTACATCCCTTGATTCAATTCTTATAAAAGAAAATGTTTGGTAATCATCAGTTTCAAAGATGAAGAAACACTGGCAGAAGCACTCAGATTCCCAGCTCAACTAGGCAACATTAAACTCAACTGGATCCTCATGGACACAAAAATATGTCACTTGTGTTCCAGCTCAGAATATCAAGTCAAAGACTGTCCAATCCGAGAGAGACAACAAGTCACCAGAGAAAGAAAACAAAATGACGTCAAAAAATTTGGCAGATTATATAGTAGATTCAAACCTAGTGGTGCTCCATCCCTTCGAACATCACAAAATAATCAAAACAATCAACCAAGAACCTTTGCAGCAGTTGTAAAGGACTCACTCCAGTACAATATTATCAAAAAAGAAATAAAAAAACCACCAAAACAAGAAGTACACGATATTTTATTTCATGACATCTTGAGAGCAATTCAAGCAATCAGGACAGATATCAGACAAATCAAGGCAGAATTAGTACAACTGGACCAAAGAATAGGACATCTTGAAGATGACAGCTATTACTATCACTCTTATGAAGTAGACAGAGAGACTCCCATCGAGCAAGATAATAAATCAATCATGGCTGACAATATAAGTATGACCTCAAACATATCCAGAAAAAGAAGAACAACCAGCCCAGTACAAGACATTCGACAAGATCAAATATGCATCAATCAACAACTATCAAGATTGAAAGGAAATATGAGTGCCATCTCAACTTCGCTTACAGAGCTAATCAACATTCAGTACCCCTTCTCATCAGACACAATCCCATCTTCTACATTCAACCAATGAGTGAAGCATCCAATATATTTTTAGAAACCATTGATAAATTATTACCCAACACTATCACAGATTCCCCTAATACAACAGACAACCTTTACAACCTCATATGGAAAATTATCACACATAACATATGTGGCATAATAAATGATACTAAATGCAACACATGGCTAGAACTCTACAATCTTAACAATTGGCAAATTATAATTACTACTGAAACAAATGGAACAATAAAGAAATCAAAATACTGGAAACATCCAAACTTTTAGTCATGGTAGACACACAAGAATAACCAAAACATTGGACATGGAGTAGGTATCACTCTATAACATAAACTTACATGCAGAGTTTTCAAACACAAACAATACCAAGGCAGACTCATTGCTTTGGACTTGGCCTTCTCAAATAAAACCATAGTCAGAATTATTGGTACCTATTTCCCAGCACACTCTCTCAACAATGAAAAACAAACCACCTTCAAAACATTATAACAATGGATCACAGAGGAAAAAAAGAACAACTTCCAGATAATAGTTGCAGGTGATTTCAATGTAGTAAGCAACTCTTCCCTAGATAAAGAAAGTACTCAAAAGAAATATCGATTAATATCCCCTTCAGCATTACATATATAATATCTGATAGAACAAGGCTTTGTGGACACTTACAGAGAACATAATCTCTTACGCAAAGAGTATACCTGACACAACCTCCAAAACAGCAGTAGAATAGATCAAATATGGATGCTACCTTGCATATATAGCAATCCAGAGAAGCATGCATTATAGCTGACATCAGAGACCTAACTCATAGCGATCATGCTGGTATGTTAACTGATGTAGAAGCATGGTAACTTGACAAACCAGCTAGCAAACCCAAACGCACTTCCAATTAGAGATTTAATTGAAACAACACTAGCAAGAAACTTTGGGATAAATTTACCACACAAATGGAAGAGGATGTTACACACTTAGACGAATTATCAAATATCTCTGACATTAATCAACTATGGAACAAGTTCACACACATAATACATCAAGCTGTAAAGAAACACATTCCCAAACACAAACCAACAGAAAACCTAGAATCCAAGAACAATAAAAGGACACCTTTCAGAGAATTGTGGAGCTTCACAATATTATTCAACAGATGCACACACTAAAGCAAGGCTCATTAGACTACACTTAAACTGAGATACTACAAGCAATCAACAATATCTCAATGAAGCTATTCCAGGAACTGACTAATCAACAACTTATCTCCCCTTATAACTATATAACTAACTGGATAAAAACTACTCAAGACTTTAGCAAGAAACTCAAAATAGCAACTAGATGGCTCACCGACCACAGAAAAAAGCAAATGATAAAACAATTTTCTATTAGATGCCAGGCCATGCTAGCAAACCAAAAGAAAGCAATAATTAATAGTATTTTTGACCACCCCACAAGATCAATTATACTGGATAGAATAATCATTCAAGATAACAACAATATTGAAATCATAACAGATCTCTAAAAAATCTGTACCCAAGTCAGAGAACACTTTAAACAATGGACACCCAAGAGAAACACAGCCCCACTGCACCTACACCCCATTTGACAAGAAGTATACAATCCTAAAGAGGACGTACAGGCTATATGGTATCAAGATACTCTAGCCCCAATTACATTGCAAGAACTTGTCTAAGTAATAAAACACAGAAGCTCACAATCAATTCCAGGAAGAAACACTATACCCTATAGAACCTACAAACATATGAAAGAGAAAACACTCGGTCTTCTCCTCAGAATTTTTAGCAACATATTAGTATCAGACAGTACTCCTAAGGAATGGAGTAGAGGTCCTATTTACCCAATCCCCAAGCCCAAGGACTGGAACAACAATCTCAATATCACAAGACCAATCACGCTCCTAGATTCAGATCAGAAACTCTTTATAAAAATAATAACAGATAGATTAACAGATAGTATAGTAAAACACTCTATTTTATATGAGCTAAATTGGGCAGCACTACCTAATAGCAATACACAAGACCCAATTCATATAATCAATAACATTATTGAAAATACTAAAGAATTCAACAAACAAGCCTGGATATTAAGCCAGGATATGTCTAAAGTATATGACTCAATCAACATTGAAATGTTCTACTTAGCACTACAATGCATCAAAGTCCCAATGCAAATTATAACACTCCTCACAAACTTGCTCTAAAACTGAACAAATGCAGTTATCACATGTCATGGACTTACAGAAGAATACACAGTACTAGATGAGATAGATTAAGGTGACACCATCTCCCCCTTATTGTGGAGAATCTTTTATAACCCTCTTCTCTTCACAATTCAAACAACATGCAAAGGCTATACAGTCTCATCTTATCACACAAGGTATATAGATCAACCCACCATTCGCAAAACAACATCAATTCCTACAAGTGCATATATGGATGATACTATATAGCTGGCAAAAAACAGCACAACCTTCAACATATTATAAATATCGCAGAACAATTCTACTATATCAACGATATACAGGTCAATCCACAAAAGTTCTTCCGCATTATTATCAATAGTAGCCACAGAGATAGGACAACAGGTATACACTTGAATAATCAACACATCACAAGTTGTGACAATGACATCCCTGTTAGAATATTAGGAGTATGGCATGATGCAACTGCCTCAAAAAAGTATCAAAAACAACTTATCAAACAAAAAATTCTACAAACATGCTCAGTTATAGGAAGCAAAGCCATCACTGACAAACAAATGCGATACATTATCAACCATGTGCTATACCCCTGTATAGAGTACCTGCTAAATGACCTATCTCTCTCTGAAAGTACATGCAACAGATTGTCCAGCAAACTAGCAAGCATATTCAAGCATAAAATAGAACTAGCAAATACAATACCCAACAATATCATCTACAATCCACTCGAATATGGTATCTTTCATCTATAGGATAGACAGCTTCAAGTGTATGCATCCAATTGAATCCAAAGAATCAATCAAAAGAACATTACAAGAGACCTAGCCAGACACCGCTTGTAACAGGCACAAAATCATTTCTCATCAACAAACAGCATTCTTGCATACTGTACTGTACCTATCATGTCAGCTGGGAAGAACCTTACACATGACATCATTCTGTTACTTAAAAAACATGGATTTAACTTTCTCTTGAATGAATACAAATCTGTAATTACAATAACACACAAAGCAGACATAACAATAGAAGAGATCGTAACTCCACAGTTCTATCACATACACAGAAAACAACTTGCAAAACATAACCTCTTATTCATAGGACAAATACTAAATGCCAAGAGAACACATACACTTTATTGGCTATAGGTCATTAGATACAGAGACAAACAACATCCAGGACATACTCCAGAATGGTTCACCAACCTCCAATACAGAATGAATGATCCCACAATCAAAATACTATATCTACAAAGCAACAGCACAAATCCCATACTCCAAAGCACTAGCTTAATAGAGCACCACACTCAACAATCACACTGGGCAGCAACCGACATAAGGGATACAATTACTATCAGCAAGAAGAAAAGAAATAATTTAGATGGTAGCATAACTTACACACACTACCATAGTACAACAAAAAATGAATCACTACTCAACAAATGCAATCGATGTCCTTTGAATGAAGGGAACAGTGACCAGAACTGTTTATTCAACACTAAGGCACAGAAAACTGTCAGAATTCCAGTTGTGGCAAGTCGCATATCCACTTTTCAGCATTCCATCTCAAATGGAGAACTTCAGTATAGATCTAGAGTATCACCAGAATCAATCCATACTGTATTAAATCAAATATACATAATTCAACAAGCTGACAATCAGCCCCCAACAGTAAACATCTCCCATAATGCAATATTCTCACACATTACAACACACTTCATTGGCAGCCAAGACCAAATTTCTGATCTCATAATAATATCCAAAAATATAACTACACACTCATATTTCAAAATCTACATAGATGGCTCTCTCAACAAATGAAACAAAAAACCATATATGGGCTTAGGCTAAATTATTATCTCTCCAAACAATAAAGAATACACATTCAGAACCCAAACCCACATGCACCCCTCATTTTCAAGAGCAGAAATCATGGCCATAACAACTGCAATATTAATCTTGCCAAATAACTCAACAGCTGATATTTTCACAGATAGCCAATCAACAATCAGTTGCATCTAACAGACTCTGAAAGCCTCAGCATTACGCCTTATCAGAAAACAAAAGAACTTCCATATGCTCCAAATGATAAAGGATACCTGCATTGCAAGACATCTCAATTTGCAAATGCATAAAGTCCAAGCCCACTCAGGTATCAAACACAATGAACAAGCAGATCAACTGGCCTCAATAGGAATAGGTCCACAAGAGATGTGCTCAGGTACCAGTATTCTCAATATTCAACCCACTCAGAATCTACAAACATATATAACAACACAGTGGGACAATATCCAAATTGACATACCTGCAAAATACATTTGTAAAAAGATCATACAAGCAAAGTACATTGTACAATAGCGCTTACTCAACAAAACACTTACAGACTTTACTGGACAATACAAACATATCCATTGGTAAGAAACATACAACCACCTACATCTATCTTAGATTAGTAACACAAATACCTTATTTGAAGACTAGCAAATCCGCAAGTTCTCACTAAACCTATGGAATAACAAACTTCCAACCAAAACCAAATTATATAGTAGAAAACCTTTACTATATAAAGATAATAAATGCTGCAACTGTGACCAAGTGGAAGACAACTACTACCCTTTCCTATGTCAACACAACAGAATAGACATCCAAAATCAAGCTATAACAATAATCCAAAAAGCGATACTCAAACACATACCCAGAGAAAGGAAAAGTCAAGCATTAACTACAATAACAAGCAACATAACCTTGGATACTTCATAGCAGCTCAAATTATTCATCAAAGGGGCTTTCTTTAAATCCACTATTGAAACAATCCACCAAACAATTTGCAATGCAGCCAAAGCAAAAGATTGCATAGCCGAAATATCAGAAAAATGGAAAAAATTCCTGTACTCAACTTGAAAGGCCAGAAATGAAACATTTCAAAGGTGGAAAGAGAAACATGGAATCTCAAGGAAAAAAGAAAAACATCACAAATATGAAAAAATATCACCTAGTCCAACCAAATGGATAAATGAACAAGTCATCAAAGATAGCTACATAGACTTAATTAACCAATATATGAAATAATTCATTCTTGAAAACACTAATATTATATCTATCTTTTCCTTTGAACCCAGTACTAGCTTTGCCTTGGCAAGTTAGTTCTCCCTTAGTTTAGAGTGGCAACAAGCCATCTGGTGAATTATTTAAAGCATCTAACTAGTCCTAAGAAGTTTAGTAGCATGTATGATATTCTTTGTAATCCCTACAATGTATAGTTGCATATTACTTTATCAAGCTAATAAACAAGGCCGAGCCAGCTTAAAAAAAAAAAAAAAAAAAAAAAAAAAAAAGAGTAATATATACCTGAGGAAAAAGGGATATATGAATATATGTACTGTTACTGAGTAAACCCTAGGTCAAGTTGAATGTAAAATTAAAATTTGCTAAATAAAATTCATAGGTACAGATGACCGTCCTAAAGAATTCCCCTTTTCTGTTTAGCAAGAGTAGTTTGCTCCCATATATAGTTGGAACCTAGCTGGAAAGTAATTTTACCAAAGGGACATGAAAGAGTTTTCTGCAGTATTGAGGCAACCTTAGGTAAAGTTAAATTGAGTGGCACTAGTACTTGACTTGGGAGTTAATAACATTATCTGAAATAATCAACAAGCCAGCACATGGATATTGCTGGGAGTTATTGCAAGATAATATGGGGTACCACACCAACACCACCACTCTGAGTGCATTAATTACAAGCATATTTAATAGAAATATTGAACAGTATGAACTCAAGCGAAAGTTTCTTCCCCCTGTATGAGTTACACAATAACTTATCTATCAGCTCAAGTTTCTTTTTAAACTCACGAATAGCAGTGATAGCATCTGAAAACTAAGGAATACACAACATCTTTCACACATTTTCTCTCCACATCACTAATTTAGATCTTTAAACATATTTTATTATTATTAACTATTTTTAGGAGTTTTTTTCATAGTTAATTAATTTATTGGAATCCACTTTGTATTGTCGTGGGCTAACCTGACAGTCCATTGCTAATCTGTGGCACCTCACGTAATCCAGACGTCATACAAATACTCACAAAGAAGAGAATGCCTCCTATAAAGAACACTTAGAAAAGACAGAGGTGTGATGATTGACTTGGCTGAAGGTAAGTGTCTCTTTATTGCGTTTTATTTCTTTGAGATATCACTAACTCTTATCTCTATTCTCAATGAGGGCTGTTTTCCTAACGCTTTCAGCTTTGTCTTTTTGGCATACATTGGTAAGCTATTTATACTTTTCTATTTAACAATGGCTATCTACTTTATAATCAGCTATACTAACCCTAAGCTTTGCTAAACTTTCTATACTTTTCAATTACATACAGTTCATTATCAGTACCCAAGCCTTATCTATAGTTTCTTACCTTGCGACACTCAATCTTTCATGCCAGACTTTCGGGTTTTTGGATTCTAGACCATTACACGTAAATCGCGTCACCCATGTGACCTATAACACTACTAACATAGCTCTAATGGATGATGGCCAGTTACCTACTTCTATTTGGAACTTGCTTTCTCTACCCTCTTTTCCTACTTGTACCATGCTGTTTCCATCTTTATTTTTTTATATCCATGGTTGATAAGAGATCCATTAGAGTAAAAAACCAATGTTTCTTTGGACTGTTGATTCTATTGAAGTATTTCAATTAAGTAGTCTTGATATGTTTCTTCTTTTATATTATCTTTAATAATCTACTCTTCTCAATCTTTTATATTTATTTGACTTACTCTACCATTCAGATTGGATTTGTAATTATCTTGGATTATTTTTTTCATTGTTCTTTCTAGAACTATTTTGGAACTTGGAATATTTAACTACTGGGTTTTTCTTGTGGATTTTTTTGTTATTTAGATAGAAGACTTTATATGTTTTATTTTTTTTTGTCTTCATTATGCATTGATTCTTCACATTTTTACCTTTTGCATATCCTAAACATTTTATCAGGTTGATCTTCTGAACATATGAAAACTCAGTATACTTGAAGTGTTCTATTTATACTATTTACTTGGTATCTTCTGATCTTAACTTTCCTTATATTATTTTTTGGTACCTATTACTTGTTATTACCAGAATGTTTATCTTCTATTAGGATCTGAATTTATCTTTGTAATTATTGGATCCTATTTTGACCAGTCTTCTTTTCAAAATTTTGTGAGCTATCCTGATTCTTTTTCTTGTATACTCTTTTCTATTACTAGATATCACTCTGGAATGGATCCTTTACTGGTCTTCTGGATTAGTTAAATTATTCATCATTTTTTAAGTTCTTTAGTTTCATAGGTAATTAGCAGATTCATATATATCAGCTTATTGTTTCTAAGTGATGGTATGGCTTTTGTATATTTATCTGGTGCTAGGTATTCTTTGATTGGGCAGTTACCTTTGTTCCATTTGAAAATGTCTTACCATTTCCAGCTTTGAAACCTTATCCCTATATCTTTGGTCAACTTCATTACTTGAAGTACAAAGTTATCTCTACCTGACATACTGTATGATCTAATGACTCACAGGTAAACAGATTGCATGATTCCCAGTATTTAACTTGTGCTTGTTTGATTTTAATAATTGTTGTAAGTCATACTGGTTCGGAATCATTTAATCTGTTATATAGTCCTATTATTTGGCTTACCTTTTGTAGCATCCAAATACTTTTTAAGTTATAGATCTTTGGATGATGTATTATGTTGTTGCGTATGGATCTGTACAAGTTACTCTTGTTTTTAAGTAGTTTTCTATATATCATAGTTAAAGTATTGCACATTTTCCAGGATAGCATACTATATTGTATGCAAAACTTTATCCTTAATATTAACACCCTGTTTAAAATATAGAGTGTTTGTTTGTCAGTCAATCTTTTATTATTTAGAGCTTGTGTAATTGTGTTGATCTCTCTGAGTATTTGTTTTTTTGGTTCAATTATTGTTTTTTGGTTATCAATCCAGATCCTCAAAAATCTTGTGTATTCAATTTTATCTAGTTCTCTAACTATTTCACTATTGATTCTTGCTTTGACTTCTTCTGGATAGTGATTGGGATTATTAATAGTAACTAGTACTAATTTGTTACTATTAATTTGGAAGTTGTTGGCTCTATAAAAAATTTTTGCTTCTTTCAGAATCCTTTTCATATCTTCTTTGAATCTTGCTATTCATGTAGTGTTATCCATAAAAGCAATAGCGGTATGCCTTGATTTATTTGTAATTTTTCTGAAGCTTTGTTATTGGAAAGTATTCAAAGTGTTTTACTCAATTTTTCTTGTAAAATAGGATCTATAAGATCTTTATACTATTATGCCTTGATGTAGTTCTTGAAATTGTATTTTTCTTTCCAGTCATTAGTAGGATTATTAAAGTTGGCTTCTTGCTTTCAGAAGATTTCTTAGTAATATCTTCTAACTTCTTCCTCAATTTTACTCTTTTTGGTTGGGATATATTTGGATCTCTCTTTTTTAACTTTGACTCTATCCAAAACTATTTTGATATGCTCTTTTTCTGTTAGTGAGTTTACTATTTTTCTTTGATCATTTTACAGGTTCTCACATTTTTGTTTTAAGGCTATTTTAATTGTGTCTCTAGCTTTTTTTGCTTCAAGGTTCTGACATGTAAATTTAAAACCTTCTATTGTATCTTATATATTCTTTTTCAATAGTGTCCATGAGATATTTGGAAAACTATATTGAATACACAGTTTTTAATCTGATAATTGGGGCTGTGAGTTCTATTATGTTTTTCTATGGCTATACCAAGAATCAGTAGCTTGTCCGAGTTGTTAAAAGACTCTGCTTTTTTAAAGAGTGTCATTAATTGTAATGCTTTTCTGAATTTGATAAACTCTGGATTATATCTATAGTGTTTATTTCTTGAGATTGATATATTTTTTATTGCAAGCTTATTAAAGGCTACCTTGCTAACTAGCTTTTCAAATGTCTTTCATATTTTATTTACTTAAACTTCCCTCATATTTTCTTCTAGTTCTTTTTGTAATAAGGGATCTAATATTGTTTTGAACTTATAGTTCAAACTATTATCAAATGCCTACCATTGATTTGTTATTGACCCTTTTATATTTATTCTTTTCTTCCCTTTGGTAGGCAATTTGTTTATCATGTTTCTGGTAAAAAGATTGGTATCATGTAGTGTTATTATTAGTATTGTGGGATCGTTATTTGTAACTTCCTTCATATTTTAATTGTCAAAATGTAGGATTGGATATTTTGTTAGGTCTTATAATATCCATATATAATCAATTCAGCTACTACTTGTTGTATTTCATCTTGTTGGAATTTTATTTTTATCTTCCTATATTGCCTATATATCTAAGAAGTCCTATTTATCAAGAAAGTTGAATAGAAAAATTTCTGGATATCATGATGGTCTAAATTTTGCTTTGAAATATAATATTTTATCTTCTGCTGGATTGTATGCTGCATTGAAATCCCACATTAATATTATATGAAAGCCTTACTCATGTTTACTTTTGATAAGACTTTTTACTTTCTCTTGAACTTTTTTACTTTTTTGTTTGTTTGATAGAATGTATACTTGCATGATACAGATTTTGTTTCTTTTCATCAATAAGTTAACTGCAATTATATATTTTTCTATTTCTTCTACTAATGCTACTTTTTTTTCAAGATTTTTTCTGATTAGTAAACTGGTTCCTGTTCCATATGTAATGTCTGCATTGGTACTATGGAAGTGTTTATATAATGTTTGATTGTTGAATACCTATTTTGTCTTTGTTTTGATTAATTTGGTTTTACTTAATCTTAGCATTCCTATTCCTTGTTCTTGCATCTCTTTTATAAGGCTATGTTGGATTACTGTATCTGAGATGCCTCTAATATTGTATATGTCGATTCTTATTATTTTCTTATGAATATTATCATCATTAGTCTTTTTTGATATACCTTTATCTTTCCTTTCTTGAGAAACTCCATTTTTTCTATTTGAAGAAATATGTCGATATTATACTTATTTTGCTGTTAAATCATTTCTTCTTGTTCTATTTGTCATCTCTTATCCTTATTTGGAGTTTTTATTATAGGAGGATTGGACCAGTCTTCCTTGTTGTTGTTCTGAACAACTGATGTTTCTAGAAGTAATTTGGTCTCCCTCTATCTTCTCTCATTCATTTACTGGAAGTTGTTTTTCCTTCTAGTCTTAAGATTCTATTAT
>CAJVPT010005038.1:0-12668 GCA_910592055.1 Acaulospora colombiana | reverse complement strand
AAAAAAACTATTTTAATTTTCTAGATAGTTCGATTTTAATAATTATATAACAATTTATGTGGATTGGTACATATTTGATTTAAATTATATTAGATTTAATCTGAATCTGATTTAAATCTGATCAGATTTGATCTAAATCTGATTTGAATCTAATAATTTTGTAAATTTAAAATTTGATTCAATCTGAATCTGATCAGATTAAAAATTTTGAAATTTGATTCAATTCAATTTATATCCAATTCACAGATTAACCAAATTTGAATCAAAATTGTAAACATTACTACCAGTCTACTATCAAACAAAACTCAATAGAGATAACGTATTTTAGAAGGAACTTATCTTGTGACTTGTTACCATCCCTTTAGTGGGAACTAATCTGTCAAGGCTGGATTAGTGCTAAAATAAATTTTGAGGATGTAAAAGTTATCTATCACATCTGTTATCCATTGCATTATGAATTCATTACTATGATTTTTATTAGTGATATATCAGTACATTCATATAAGGCAACTATCTTGGTTCAGCTACTTACATTATTCTTTTTGTATAGGATAGACATATATATACTTATATATTTGCTTATATTAGTAATCTATATACATGAGTAGCTATCTATATATTACTAACTATGTATAAGCACTACCTTATCAAAAAATTGTATAATTTCTTCTTAATTTTTCCTAGATCAGTTTTATTAAGAGTAGTCTAGTTATTAGGCCATTAAATTTTCTTTATCCTGAATTCAGTTTTTGATTCTTTAAAGTAATCTGTAGATTTCTTTTTCCATCAAGACCTTCTGATTGTTAAGTTTATGGATCAAAACATAAACATATGCTTAAAATCTTGAAATTAAATAAGATCTTCAGTCAATCCTTCTTTAGTGTATATAACTGGTTTAGGGATCTACTTTTCTTGTTATCAGTAGGTAGTAATGTGATCCTATCAAGGATAATTTTACTCAATTTCAGATAGAAACCTGATCACAATCTTTATATGGACCATCTTATATTATGGAGATCTTGATTTTTAATATAATACAATGAAAACTATTGACCATCTTGATCTGTATCAGATATATTCAGAAAAATTGATTATATATGATTAAGCCAATGGATGATTTGTCAGATTTTACCTGCTTTTAATTCAGGAAATCATATTAGCCCTCTTGAGGATTTGAATTTGTATCTTGTAATCTAATCTATGGAGTGCTAATCACTGCACTATTGATCCATAGGTTTTAAATTTTATTACAATATATAAATAGTTTAATATATCATTTTATTATTAATAATATTTTTCACAAAGCAAATTCAAAATCAAATGAATATATAGAGAAACTTATAGATATCCTACAATACAATAGAAGAGTATGACTAATTAATTTACTTTTTATACAAACAGCTTTTATAAAAAATAGACAAAAGATGATGAACTTTAAATAGGTTTTGCTTGGGTTTTAATAGAGGATAGCAAAGTTAAAAAACAATTCAAAAACATTGACATAGTCATTAGTAATTAGAGTGAAAATATTGACTATTTTTATTGTACTATTTACTGTTTCTCAAAATACAATAGTCTCAATCTTTACTGATTGTAATATTGCAATTAAGATATAGAAGTCCATCAGTTCACAAATAGAGATATCAATAAGGAGACAAACAAAGATGATCAACTAACAAATATGGAGTAAGATCAAAGATCTAGTAAAAAAAAAAGATCTTATCTTAGAAATTATAAAGATCAAGGCTTATAGGATCAACAAGTTCAATAATCAGATAGACTTACTTGCTAAACAAGCCAGACTTGAGAATCTAATAATCTGAAATCAACTACTAGAGTTAGAAAAAGTCCTTACAATAGTTACATGGAGTAAATATACAATAGAGATTAGTATTAAAGAATTTGTTAAATATTTAATAGGAAAAGAATCAGGAAAAACTAGACTGCACAAAAAAGGATTCAAGAGCTATAGATCCAAAAAGATAAAATAATAAATTGATTAATCTTCTGGAATCAATTCAATCCATCCAACACCTTTGATACCTCCTTTAAAGCTAATAAAGACAAAAGCTTTCTAACTAACTTAACCTATAATGAACTTTCAGTATTGCAGATACTTAAGAAAAGGAAATCAGATATTTACACTATAACAACTTGCCCAGTATGTGAACTTTAAGAAGAGCCATTAGAACATCTTTTCAAATGTCTAGCCATCAAAGAAGCCAGAAAAAGACATATGACAGAAAGCAAAAGAAAAAATTAAGACTGTTGTGTTTTGAGGAGTAGTAAATAGTGCAGTAAGAATAATCAATATTTTTGCCCTAGTTTCATATAGCCATGTCAATACTCCTGCTAAAAATTGTTTTTCAACTTTGCTATTTTCTATTAGGATCCAAACAAAATCCATTCCAAGTTCACCATCTTTTATCCATTTTTTATAGAAGCTGTTTGTATAAAAAGTGAACTGATTAACATACTCCTTCTATTGTATTACCGGATATCTGTAAATTTTTCTATATATTCATCTGATTGGATGGCTTGTCTTATTAGTACAATTTCTTAGTTTTTTACCTGGATTTTCACTTCTACAGATCTGAAAATAGGTGAAGTTGATATCTGTTGCCTTGCAATTATTTGCCAGTCTGTGGGATTGCCTGGCAGAATTTAGAATAATTTATAATAATGATCTGTAGGCAATAATTTTATTAATTAGAGAATTTATCCAAATTAGTAAAAGAATGAAACATTATTTCCTAAGTTGCATCTAGAGAAATAGTTTTTTGATAATGGGTGAGTTAGTATGTAAAAGTCAAAATATCTTGTAAATATTCTTATATATATATAATAAAGACATACCATACTGACCTAACTGTAAGTTAAATATATATATATAACTTTATTTTTTTAATCTTCAATTATATTATAATGACTTATCTTTATTAAGAAATTAAAATAAATTCTATAATAGTTTACAGATTTTCATAAAGTAATTAATTCATTTTTATATATAAGTACTTTAAGTCAGATTTTAATAACAATATTATATTCCTTTAATAAATTAATAATAATTTCTATCTATCAGAATTATTGTTAACAATTTGTTACTACCAATTGATCTAAAAACTAATGAATTGTTAAGTTAAAAAAGGAAATAAAGAAAATTGATTAAAGAAAAGGAACAATTCAAGGTCTATCAAAAAAGTTCAAAAATAAAAATAATCTCTTTTCAAAAGAAATTTGCCTAATTATAATAGTTTTTTTATTTTACTTGAATCTCAGAAAAAAAATTTTTTTTTATTATTTGTGATATTAAACAAATCAATTTAATTGATTTTTTATTTAAATAAATATTAGATTGAAATATCTTAAGAAAAACATTTAAATATTAGTTTTTTTCTATTAAAACTTTGTCATCACTTGAGAAATTTAAATAAGAAACAGGAGTTTGTAATTCACATTATCTATTACTTGATCTTTTAATATCATGAAAGTTTTTATTAGGGGATTTGAACTTTTGTGGGCAACCATTTCTGGAACATTCTTTCCAATTATTAATGGTATTATTAGAATATATAAATATAATTAATAAAAACTTGTTTACATTTCAAAAACTAATATGTTTTATATCAGCCAATCACCTTTGATAAAGATTTGTGCTATTCAAAATTCAGGATTAAACTGAAATAGGCAAAATTTTCTAGAAAACTATGAAAGTAAAAGCTTTAAGAGGATCAAAATAGTTAAAAAGGAAGAAAATAAGTTTTTTTATTACAAAAAACCTTTATAAATCTCTTGCTTCAAAAGTTAGACAGGTCTTTAAGTACTTCAAAAACAATTTTTTTTATTTGAAAACTTTTTTATCATTGATACCAAAGGTATTACTTGATTTTTCTTGATTATTAGAAGTCAAGTTTTTGAGTAATAAGATTTATAAACAAAAGAAAAAGGATAAAAGTAACTCATAAAATTATATTTCAAGTTATTTTAAGTAAAGTATTTAGACTTTATTAGTAAGAAATATAAAAACTTTTTACAAACATCTTTTTTATATGTAATTAAAGGATTAGCAAAAAGAGTTTAAGAGTTACTATAAAATATAACTATATATAATTAAGTCAGATATCAATATTTTTTTATATATAATTTTTATAGATGATTATTTTAATTTCATGATTAAAAGAAGTTATAAATTTTATAATAAATTTGAATTGAAACTTTATTACTTGAATTATTAATTTATAGATTCTAAGTTTAATTTTTTATATTATTTTAAAACAAAGATATTATTTAAAAATCTAATTTATTATATAACAAAAAATATATAAAATTTTTTTAATTAAATACAATTCTTGAAAAATATTATTTTGATATAATATGGTTTAGTTTTTTTTTGAACCATATAAAAAATTTATAAGTATTTATCCATTTTAATTTAATAAAAAATTATTATTTAAAATAAATAAAAAATATTTTTAAAAAAAATTTATTAAAAAATAATAAGTATTTTAAATAATATATAATTTTTTTTTAATTTATAACCAATTTTAAATAATATAAAAGAAAAAATAAAAATAAAAAATAAACAAATTCTTTAACTTTTATTACAAAGGATCTTAAAAATTTGAGTTTTAAAAAAATTAATTATTATTATTAAATTTTTTAATATATATAATATATATTTACGGATATTTTATTTTTATTTTTAATTTATTTTTATATCTAATTTTTTTTGTTATTCAATAACTTGATAAAATAATTAGCAATAATAATTTATTAATAATAATATAAATTGAAAAAATTTTTATTTAGAGTTTTTTATAAAACATTAAATTATTCTCAAGATTAAATTTAAAGACTTTTAATATCTATAATAAGTTAGTTAAATTACAACAATAATTTAATTGTAATATACATTATATTAATTTTGTTTAACTATAAGTTATTTACAAAACAGTATATACTGTATATATATTGTATATATAGAAAAGTATTTATTTCAATGGATTGAAATATAATTTTTATATTAATAACGCAAATTATAATTAACATAAAAATAAGTTTATGATATATGATTTTTTTAATATTTCCACTAATCAACCAATATTTATATAAAAATTTTTTAACCTATTATTTTTTTTCTCAAAATTTGCAATAATTTGAAATATACAGTATATATATATATATATATATATATGTTAAAATATGTTTAAATGATGTATTTAAATATTGACAAACCAAGATTCAAATAACTTCATCATCTCATCATAAAAGACTTAAAATTTTATATTATCTAAACTTTCAACTGATCTAATTGGTAGACGATAATTTCGCCAATTTATCACCTTGAACGCGTTTATTGGTTCCATTTATGTTATAATAGAAGTCACAGAATTGCATTCTCATGTCGAAACAGTCGATAGGTCGTATATCTTTGCATACCGAGCGTTTCGAAGTCATAGAAACTATCACTACCATTTCCTTTCAGTTTTAGGATAGTCCAGAGAGACATTACGTTCTTGCAATCGTTTTTCGGCCTCTTTCAAAGCCCAGGTTTGTATGCTAAATTATAAGAGTAATTAGTAGTGTGACAATAGCCTGATCACAGAATCAAAAAATAATCGAAGCATAGCTACCTAGTGTCGGGTTTATATATAGCGATAACAATGCCTAACAAGAGGCAACCTCCCATCCCATAATACCAGATGTTTTCCCAATCCTCTTTAACACGCTTTTGACCTGGTGGAGGTGGCTACCCAGTTCGAGTTGAAAATTAATTAGAAAAATTGATTTTAATGGGAAATTTTATAACAGTAGATCGTAATAGAATACCTTTTCACCGAATAAATAACCTGAAGGCTCGTTCCATTCAGGCTCATGGTGACCATGATCTCCGTGACCTCCGCTTGCACTCCTTCTTTGTAATTTGAAAAATTGATGTCTCGCACATGGTGTTTTGATTATATTAATATTTCTTTTAAAGAAGAGAGACATTTTTTTCGTTTCGTAAAAATTTTTTCATCTATGAATGAATCGGTAGGAGGTAAATGCTTATTCTAACCTGGTATGTCAATCATTTTACATAATTGGCGGTTTGACGTCAATACGGGCATGGTACTTTTAATGCAATCTAAAAATCTAAAAAAAATTTTTTCCGATAATTAAAACAATGATACACTGTACTGTACATTGAGTTGTAGTCGTACCATCTAACGAAGCTTTTTGTTACTGCATTATAATTATAAGATTGTTATTTAACGAGGGATGTTGTGTAAGTAATAACAATACTATTAATTATTCCATCTATATAAGATTTAAAAATATTTTATTAGGTGATAAACTCTGCTAGTAAATTGAACACGTGCTTAATTGTATCAATCACATTGCAACTGTCAATTGGCAAATAAAAGCATAAAGTTTATCCGAGAAAAAATTTTGTTGGAATATTCTCGTACATTAAGAAGACCTCATGGCATTTAATTTTTTGAAGCCAATATCCTCTTCGCTACTTGCGCCACCACATTTTTAGGGGCCCTTCCCACATCCAAATTCAATTCCTTCATGACTTTTCCTAAATTTTGAATTCCACCCTGGACACCAATTCTTTGAATGACATTCACAACTTCGGTTTCGATTTCTTGTTCAGACATTTGTTGGGGCAGATAGGAGTTCAATATTTCCAATTCTAACTCTTCATTTTCCACGAGATCTGTGCGACCAGCTTGAGAGAATTGGTCAATAGATTCTTTATGGCGTTTAATCGCACGGTTAATAATCAAATAGATATCTTGGTCAGAGGAACCGATATGCGAGGAGTTGGACGAGGATTTGGTTGCATAAGTGATATCCGTAAGAATACTCTTTAATAGATTGACGGTGATGGATAAAGCAAGGAATTAGATATCAGACGGTGACATGTTTCTATAGAAAAAATTTTTTTTTTTTTACCCTGACAACATTTAATCTCACTTGATCTTTATTCTTCAGTGCATGTTTCACGTCATTCTTCAATCTAATTAGAAGAGGGGGAGACCGCTCTGCCCCTATAATTGTTAAAATTATCAATGATCAACCTGATATGGCATATGAAAAGAATGTCCTTTGGAACTACCTTTAATGTCGTCAGCGGTAGAATAATCTCTCGCGGGAGAATAGGTTTTTGTGGGATGGTAACAATTACGTGAAGTTAAAGTTCGGATTTGGGAACTCGAGACCAGGACATTATGAAGGCCGAGTAAACTACGAGTTCCGAAAAAACGTGAAAGCATTGCTCAATTACGTATTGCGAATCACAAGTGATGAAATAGTTTAATGGTTTATCCGTATCATACATGATTTGACCAATTGACGTTAATATTTATCCATACGTAATTATGCAAATCAGGAGGATTTGGTATCAATTACGTATGATCGGCACATTCAAAGGAAAGTTATCCCGACCAAGTTCACGTCAATGGAATGAGGTGACAATAATTGTTTATGTGCGCACGAGATAATTATTTAAACCAACTTCCGGTGCTATTTATAACTTTTCAGTAGCGGTACCTTGCGATTCAAGAAATCCGCGCTTAGCGAAATTGATTTAACACGACCGTGAAACGTACAGTACGGAACGATGTGATGTGGCTTGTCAAATTATTACCATATTCGTTCAGCTTGCGGAACTTCAAATGATTAATTCGCGTAACACGACTGATTCTATTATCTATCAAATCAATACGTGTTCTTTCATTCTATCATACATACAAAAAATACATGTTACAAGGTTTATGGATAGCATTTCTAAAAAAGTTTGTCAAAAGATACTATTCCGACAGTAGTAAGACCGGGTGAGGGATACACGTACGTATGCCTACAATTAGCGTTAAATCTCGCGATATTACGTAAATTACGAGAACAAAGACTGGCAAGTTTCTTAGATGGCATCTAGCATTGATAGTTACGTACACATTCGCAATCGCGCATTTATTGTGAGATACCAATCTGAGCCTCTCACTGAGCCTCTTTCTAACAATAACAGGTGGGGTGAGACTGCACGCGATCCGGTATATCATCTCCAACTGCGCACCAATGCCGCGCGGGATTTTTTTTGTTTGTGCATATCTTCTTATTTCTTTTTTTCTTTTTTGAGCAGATCTATTGTGTGGGTATCACATTCGTGTGCGTAACATTTATTGCTGTGACATCTAAAGAATATCTGAGGGAATATAGAGGATAATCTATTCTCGCCCCAAAAATAAATAAAGCCGAAAACTTGCTGGAATTTGCCACCTCCAACAGGTTTTACCCAGAAAGTTTTTCTAAACGCGTAAAATAGTTACGGTATTTGTTGGAATGTTTTTTTTTTTTTTTGAAGAAAGAATTCCATTCGTCTTTATACAATCGATTCGTTGTGCGAGTGATTCCTAACAAGTTACTAGTATTCGAGACGATCGCACCTTCTCGCGCTCGGACTCCAGATGTTTTACAGTGTATGCACAGTTATCCTAGTGGTACGTAGCGGATTCTCGGATTTTCCAAAATACGTTCTTGGCATTCCTTGCTTTTTTTATCTCCAGGATTTTAGAGAAGAGAGCTGTCGTTATTGGGAAGGAAAGGACGTGAGCATTCTTTATATTGTACGTACGCACGTATCTTTATTAACGCCACAATTGAAAGAAAAATTACATGCAGGAAATTTTGATTATGAATAATCCATTCTGAAACTATTATTACATTGTATTGTAAACTATATACAGCATATAAAATGTTTGGTTTTAGATTTTATAAAAAAAGTTCCGACGATAGACTAAAGTAAATGATTTATATTATCGGCCGGTGTAACATCGGACTGGTACTGCTTTTCCAAATCGATTTATTCGTACAGCAGACCTACAGTTGAACACCCCGTTTTTTTGTTCTGCTTTCAAACTCCCCACACTTCTTAGCCTTTGAACAACCGCCCCTCCGACAACGCTTCTCACCTTTTTTGTTGTTTATTCACTTTCACATTTTATTATTTTCGCGTCACATTGCTTGTTATCGCGTGTCTTATATTCTCCTCCTTTACCAACGCGGGCTATTGTACCGTTATCTAACTTGTATTAGCAGTGAAAGTGTGTTCTCTTGATCTCTTTGCACCTTAGACAATGTTCTCTTTCCCCCCATCAACTTACTCGTAGCAAACCTCTCTCACCTGTTTATGCGAGGTCACCTTACCTTTTTTCTTTTTCCTTTTTTTTTTTTTTTTTTTGTACAATATATTCTTTTTTTTTCTGTAGATACACCAAAAAGGGACACTCTTTTAACCAAATATTGCGTTAAGGAGGAGTGGCTAGTTCCACCACCACCTACATACATAACTAACTATCTATTTAAAACATTCACGATACTGATTTTATTATTCTTATTACTCGATCTCGGAAAACGCTTGACACTTGCAACGTTCGAACGAGGCACCATAAACACGTGTATCAAATACCTTGCGTGTGAAATTTGCTTTTGTTTCTCAATCAATTTTCGAATCAGGAGTTAGATATGGCTTCGGCTCACCTATCACCATTCACCTCAAGCGTGTTCTCAATTCCCGCCATCCCTGAAAATTCCAATCCCGCGTTCCCACTTGCGTTGCCTCTATACACAACGAATAACATTTCAAAAACGATGGAGGCACAAAAAGAGTCGGGGTTTGTTGAAGTTCGAAACGGTATTCTCGAAAATGAGGCAAGCACGAATACTTCGCGGTCACTCCCACGCGTTGTATTTAGCGCACATTTTTCTCCACAAAGAGCTCCCTCGCCTAGTGAGTTCTCGTTAAGCCCGGCATCATATAGCTCGGCGGAGGAGGAAATGGTTGTGCACGAACAAGAGCGGAATGCCATAACCACGCTCGCATCCCTGGCTTTCGTAGCGAGAAACATGAAACAACAGTCTCCCGCGTTTTCAGTGGCAAGCAGTGCTGTATCTAGCCCACCGTCGAGTCCATGCCCTGCCAGTCCACGTCGTTCCTCAAGAAAACCTAAACCAAGCAGACGATCCAAGGAACAAATATTTGGTAAACGGCGATTATCTGGACCTGCTACGCGTCTGAGGAAACATAAACCTACCATGTCCGAGGATGGGGAAAGAGAAGAATATTACCGTGAGCGAACCGCACCAATACCTGAAACCCTTGACGCACCATATACGAGAACCAGACGTCTCCCAATGGCCAATGCGCACGGTGTTGTGGGATGCGGGGGGTATAACCCTGTTCTTCCCAAGAATCCGAATTATCCATTTCCTCCTCCGAAAAATTCCGTTACTTCGAAATGGTCCCCAAACCAACGCAAAGCATTTCTGGCTTTATATTTAACGCACGGGAAAGATTTTTCGTTAATCGGTAAGATGGTGCACAAGACCACGTCCGAGGTGGTGGAATATTATTACTTGTGCAAGCATTCTCCTACTTTTAGGAGTGCCAAGAGCATGAGGAAAGATATGGAAGAATATGAGGATAATCTTAATAAAATTGATGCTCAGGTCAAGGGTTTTGCGAAAGTGGCCCAAGGAAAGAAAGGTGGTCGCAAAAAGAAAGCGATCCGCAATTGAGTTCTCAAGGAAAACGTGTAAGACGCAAAACGATGACTCCCTATCGGGAGAAATTGCATCTCTTACAATAGCAGCAGCGTTCTTCGGCCGATGTGTGAACGTGTGATTAAAAAAAAAAAAAAAAAAACAATAATAATCACATGCATCTATTTCATGAACAAATAGTGCCGACCGGCTTGGCAAAAATTAGCGCTCGACTTTATATCTCTTAATTTTTTTTTTGTATCTTCATATTACCTTTTAGAATTTCTACATTATATTTAATATTAACCGGGCTCCCTTTTTTCTTTTTGGATGATTTATTTAATTTCATTTGATCTTGCCCCCTAATTTTAATATTTTTTTTTTTGTATGTATACTTGTAACTTTTTCTTTCCTAGAACCAGAGGTTCCTCAATATATATAAAGGCCTCCACAGAAAAAACCCATCGTATTTTTTTTTTTTTCGATATAGGCAGAAAAAAAAAAAGAAAGATTCACTCTTTATACACTATTTATATCCTTTCTTTATTTATAGTCATCTTCTCGACATGCTATAGTCTTTTTTTTTGGTGGTGAATTGGTGAATAAAGACATTATATCGAACATAGACTCATAATTTCGCGCCTGTATATTTCTATTTGTTTATACACATTTTATTATTATCATTATTTATCATTGGTCCTTCTTTCTCTTCCACCGTTTAATCACATTCTCAATAAAAAAGAAAAAAAAGAGAGAAAGAAACAAAATTCCATTCGTCAAGAATTATGTCGGGGGGGTGATGAGGTTTATGCGTGATGAAATTGTCACCTTTGATGCTGAATTTATGTTCCGTGTGATTGATCCGAGAGATTCGGACTCGCATAGTCGTCAGGCTTCTCCTTGCGTATCATTTATCAGGGGAAATTGCTTGTTCAATTCAATTGCGCGTATTTTTATTCTTGGATGTTTGCACGGAGCATGATTGTCAAGAATTTTTGCTCTTCAAAAAAAAAAAAACATTAAATGAAAATTCCGGCATCGGAGATCCATTCCGATAATTTAAAATCTTCGGAGAGCATCTTATTCGTCGTGTCACCATGGATCTGTTCCTGTGTCATGCCTTTGTACGAACCTAGGTAATTCTTGGATAGGTGAACGGTCATTTTAAAAGCACAGATCAATACATTTTGCGTCCATTCTCGTCGATTACCTTTGTTGACAACTAGAATTTCCATTTGAAATTGATTTTGACGACCATACTCTATGCTTTGGTGGCTCTGAATATGGAAGAACACAAGGTATTGAATTTCCGTCATGAAAAAATACTGTGCGCACGTGCGGCAATATTTAGGGTCCCTATTGATGGTGTAACACGTGATTAGACACCCTTTTTTAATTTATTACCATATTAGAATAGATGTACCAACTCCAATGAGTTCATCCACTTTCTACCAAAGTCCTCAAATCATCTAAACCGATTTTTTTTTTTTCGCCGGGATTTTTTTTGAACATACTATGCCAGCGGATAGAGCAATGTCTCGTAATCTAAAAAGTTCAGGCAAAGGTTCTAATTCTCGCATTCAAGTTAGTGGGCAGTCACTCCCCCACAACCCTCAACATTCAACCAGTGATTCTCTTAAACAACAACGTAAGAAGCGAAACCAAATTGCTGACCAAGTTCCTCAGTCCCAGCAACCCAGGCAATCAGTGTTCGAGCGACTGGGCACTAAAAACTCTGGAACTGCGCCAATACCGAGATCAGCAAAAACCAGAAAGGAAACCAAAGACCATTCGTCTGGCAAAACCAGGCGTTTCTCAGAATCTCGGCAGGTTGGCATCTTTTTTTAAAGTATAGTTACACATGAAATGGGATCGCTTCATAACATACAACCACTGAATATCTAACGGTTTTTAAAGGCCGAACGTGAGCTGTCTGATGGAGAACTTACGCAAGATATTGGAAAGATAAAGGACCGACAACCCGTTGAAGTTAGGTCTAAGGCAGATGGAGGTTTTAATAAGAGCTCGTCAGAGTATAAAACTGATGACAATACTAAAAGTGGGGTTCATGCTGAAAATCCCGGCGAAAAAAAATATTAAAATTAGGGGGCAAGATCAAATGAAATTAAATAAATCAT
>CAJVPT010005037.1:0-12668 GCA_910592055.1 Acaulospora colombiana | reverse complement strand
CTTAGAATAATATTGAAAATAAAAATAAAAATTTATATTTATTCTCTTTATTTAAAAACCCAAGTTCACAAAAAACATATCTTAATTTTAAAGATTTAAACTTAGAAACTCTTTTTCAAGAACCTCCTTCTATCAATAACAATATGGTTAAAACAAATGACAAAATTTACAACTTAGTCAATGAGAACCTCCATGGTATAGTTATGAAGGTAGAAGCCTTCTTTGAAGATGGTACTCAAGATCCAATCGACTGGAGCAAGAAGTTTACCAAGGCAGCTCAAGTCAACAATTGGAAAGGTGAAAAACTTCATAGAATGATTAATGCCCATCTTATTGATAAAGCTGAAGAATAGTGGGATACATATTATAATGCCAACAATGCTGACAATGCTGTGATAGCAAGGGATGCCATTATTAAAGCTCTTTTAACCCATTTTTGTTTCCAACAATGTATAAACAAATGGACCAGAGATTTGGAAGGAAGAAAACAGGACTCCTACCAAACTGTTAACTCCTATTACATTACTTTTAAAAAGTTATTGGCCAAGGTAGATATAGATGGGACCATGAATGACAAACAAAAACTTAGGTTCTTTATCTGCAGATTGAATTCTTATATATCCCCTATTGTATCAATGATGAAACCAGCAGCTGTTACTGATACTCTCAAATATTCAAAGCAATATGAAGAAGGTCAAGATATTCATGAAGATGAAAGACCTCCTGCATCAAGGTTCTGGAGTCTCTAAAGCACAAAAAGAGGCCATGAATGGGTTAATCAAGAAATTCAAACAAATGCAACTCAATTTAGCTGAGAGATTGGAAAAGATAGAAGCCTACTCTCTTCAACAAAGAAGCAATACACCAGCACAAAAAGTGCAGTCATTTGATCCTACCCAAAGGCCAAATCTTGCAGGAAGCTATTTAAAATGTGGCGAAACTGGCTATCTTGCAAGGGATTGTCTCCTGAAAGAACATTACCATCCTATCAACCCCCTTTTAAAAGAAATCAAACAATTAATTACCTAACAACAGAAAAATATTCCAACCAAGAATGGAATAAAGAAAATGAAGAATAAGTTTTTATTGGTCAACGAGCAAGACCATCCTCTTACTCTACTAATAGAAGAGAAGCTAGAGAAAAACAGAAACAATCAGAATCTCAAAAAGAAATTCAATTACGAACCAGAAGAATTTCAATACAACCCATGGAATTATAAGAAGAAATTGTACAAGAACCTGTAGTAGTACCAATTGCTGCTCCCAGAAGACCTAGAACAAGGCTCCAACCTTCTATCATAGATAATTTGAATCTATATAATATTTCTAATAATATCTTACAAATTCGTTCAAATGCTATTCTTGGACAAATGCTACAGTATCCTAACCAACAAAAAAACTTGGTCAAGATATTAAGAAGATCCAAAAATACTGAAGCTGCAAACTATCTTCAGACTAAAGAAGAAAAGAAGAGAATAACAGCTTCCAAATGCTATGTACAAATTAAAGGAAATCCAATTGTTGCTATTTTGAATTCAGGAGCTACTGTAAGCATCATTACGAAAAAACTTATAGATAAACTTGGACTCTCTCCAGATGCTCTCTTCAGAACGATTGTAATAACTGCTAATGGTACAAGAACAAGAGCCCTTGGACAAATTTTGAATCTACAAATATTTATTCAAGATTTAATAATCCCTATTAAACTACAAGTTATTGAATCTCGGGAAAAAACTCTTCTTCTTGGTATTGACTGGTTTGAAAAAATAAAGGCCAAGTGGGACTTTGATACATGAACCTTACAAATTTATCATTATGGAAGATGTATTAATATTGGAACAACCCAACTAGTAGATATTTCTCCTCAATCTATTATAGATGAATCTCTAAATAATAATGATGAGCTTTTAGACAAAATTGAATATCAAGATGAAGAAGATCTCAAAGAATCAGAAGCATACACCTCTGATATATTTATGTAAACATTCCACCTGAAAATCCAGCTGTATATCTCTCAGAAGCATCTCATGAAGAACCTGATACCTCAAATGTAGGTGTTTTACCTAAGGAACAAGAAGCAATTGTACAAGATTTGTTGCATGAAAATAAAGATGTTTTTGCTGAAAGCATTTCCAAAGAAGGACAAACCAGTGACCTGGGAAGAACCAATGTGGTAACCCATACCATTGATACTAGAAATGCAAAATCAATTAAACAAAGAGCATATAAAGCCTTTCATGATCAGTTGGAATTCATCAAGAAGGAAATCACGAACATGTTGCAAAAAGGAATTATCAGCCCAACTACCAGCTCCTGATCTTTTCCTGTAGTAGTGGTACCAAAGAAAAATAACAAAAAATCGCTTTGTATTGACTATAGAAGGTTAAATGAAGTCACAGAAAAAGATGTCTACCCCATGCCAGTAGTGGATGACTTTTTAGAAACTTTTAATGATGTTAATGGTTTTCTTGCCCTGATCTTGCAAGTGGTTATTGGCAAGTAGCTATGAATGATGCAGACAAAAAGAAAACTGCTTTTATTATAAAGTTTGGACTCTATAAGTTCAATGTCATGCCATTTGGATTATGCAATGCTCCTGCAACCTTTCAAAGACTAATGGATGGATTATTGCTCCATTCAAAGGAAAATTTGTAGAAGTTTATTTGGATGATATTACTATCTTTTCCAAAATATTTGAAGACTATTGCATGCATATCAATATCATTCTAGATGCCCTTAGACAAGCCAATCTAATATTAAACTCAAAAAAATGTCACTTTTTCCTGCTATATGTCAAACTCCTTGGACTGAAATTAATCAAGAAGAAATCCAACCCGATGATGAAAAGATCAATAAGGTCCGTGATTATTCATGCTCTCTACTGTAAGACAAGTCAAAGGATTTTTAGGACTTGCCTCTTATTACAGAAAATTTATCAAAAACTTTTCCACAATTGTAAACCTTTAAATCAACTACTGGAAAAGGATGCATTGTTTGAATAGACAGAAGCTCAAGAAAAAGCCTTCAAATTTTTGAAAAGATGTTTAATCACTGCTCCAATTTTGAGATATCCTGATTTTTCAAATCATTTTATGTTCACACTGATGCTTCAGGAACTGGCATTGGTACTGTACTTGCTCAGAAAGATGATCAAAATAAAGAATATGCTGTGGCATATGCTAGTTGCAGTTTAACAAGAGCAGAACGAAATTATGCAATAACTGAACTGGAATGTTTAGCTGTGTATGGGCAGTAGAACACTTTCATCAATACCTAAGAACAAATAATTTCTATCTAATCACTGACCATTCTGCTTTACAATGATTAAAGACATCTGAATTGAAAGGAAGAAGAGCAAGATGGATTCTACACCTGGAAACCTTCAATTATTCTGTTATTCATAGGGTTTGAAAAAAATATAACAATACAGTTGCAATGTCTTGAATGTATGAGGATGAAACTTCTATCTTTATGTTAGATCAAGATGCTTATCAATCACATGTAGAGTTTATCTCAGAAGAGGATGAATCGCCAAGACAAAAACGTTTTACAAGAGATCAAGAATGCCAAACTGAAGACCATTGGTTTACTGCTGGGCAATGGTGTAATATTTGAAATGAAAGGGCACCAAATCATCATAAACATGCTTATTGTAAACAATGTCAAAAAGTTTTTGATTGAAACTGATGGCCATTTAAAGATGACTGTACCTGCAAGGGAAAACAAAAAGAGATAACAAAACCCGGCTCTGAATACACAGAAAACTCAGAATGGAGTGAAATCACCTCTGACAAAGTTAATCACATGATTGAGGCCTCTCCACGATTGACCAACACATACTGGTGACTCCCTAAGAATGAACAAGTCTCTAAAGAATACTTACAAGAATTTAATAACCTTTCTCCACAATACTTATGCAATTCTGTCTGGTGGACAAGCACCAATCACAAAACCCAATATTAATTATTTATAGTATTACCACTCAAATCTGACACTTAAGAAAATACAGTCCAGGTAGTTAGTGTCCTGGCGAATATACAACAAGATGAATACTCAATACTACTATCACCTCAAAAACTATTTACAAAACAACAAACTGCCATCAAACCTTGACAAAACACAACAACAACAATTACAAGCCAAAAGCAAATTTTTTGAAATTAAAAACAATACACTTTATAGAAAAGGCAGAAGAAGAAAAACATGGAATCAACTTCTCAAAGTTTTACAAAAACATGAAATAGAACCAGTACTATATCTACTGTATAACCATCCTACTGGTACATATCTAGGTGTTGATAAGGTATTTGAAAAAGTTCGAAGTCAATATTTCTGGTCACAAATATTTGAAGACATAAAATACTATATCAGATCATGTGATAGATGTCAAAGACGAGGAAAATATAGAATACCTGGTCCTTTATACCCCATTCTTATTGGAGAACCCTTTTCAAAAATTGAAATAGATATTGTTGATCCTTTACCATACACTAAAAAAGGCAACAGATACATTGTGGTAGCAACAGACTATTTTACTAAATGGCCTGAAGCTGAGGCAATTTTAGAAGCAACAAGAAAATGAGTAGCTGAATTTATATATCAAACCCTTATTTGCAGATATGGATGTCCAAAACAATACTTTCAGATCGAGGAACCTATTTCAGAAATGAAATAGTTGATAATTTATTAAAGAAATTCGAAATACAATATTTATTATCTACTCCATATCATCCCCAAACTAATTGACTAGTAAAATAATTAAAAGAACTTTATGTAAAGTATTGGCTAAACTAACAGAAAGACAAGAAGATTGGGATAACTACATTGCACTAGTATTATTTATATACAGAATAGTCAAACAATCCTCTACGAAAATGACTTCCTTTTATTTGATATACTGTATGGACGAAAATCCCAAATTCCTCCTATAGAAATGGATAAAGTAATCAAAGGAGACATCCTATCATGACTGTTCACTCTGATAGAAGAACTATCACAAAGAAAAGAAGCTGCCAAGAATAATATTCAGAGAAGTCAACAAAAACAGAAAGAGTATCATGACCAAAGGAAAAATCTAATTCCAACATTCAAAATAAGTGACAAAATATTAATATATGATGCTACATGAGACAAACATTTTACAGAAAAGTTGAAACCAAAATAGAAAGGACCTTATTACATCCACAATATTCTTCCAAATGATGCCTATCAGCTGAGAACTCTAGATGGAAAAGTACTGGCTGCTCCTATCAATACCCATCTTTTGAAGAAGTATTATGACTGAGAAGAATAGGAACTACAAATAGTTTTATAAGACTATTAATCACCAAAGTCATCATCTAGTCAATGAAAATTATTTAAGCCCCCTGAACAAAAAACCTAAAAGAATTGAAGGTATTTAAGAAAAGAATAGAAAAAAAAATATAGTGAAATAGTGATGGCCCAGAGAGCAACTACACTACTATTTCAGCAGGCCCAGGGAGCATCACAACTGCTACGACATGGTCTTAGTAATTAAACATATATAAAGAAACAAACTTAGTAGGGCATATAAGAGAAAGATCTATTCAACAAAGGAAGAGCTTCCATGTCCTGCAACTGGAGAAGTGGCTTCAGTAAATGAATCCATTGGTGAAGATTATTGTTCTCCCTCTCTAGTTCCATATGTATGAGGTGATAGTGGCAACCAGTCATATCTTGAAGATCTGCTGAAAGGCTCTTATACTTGTCATGCAAAACAGAATTGGTTTCTTGAAGCCTATCAAACCAGTGACGCAAGTTCTCTACCTTTTCTTTAAGTGAAAGGTTTTTTCAAAACAAGTCACAATTATTAATGGGTTGGAAGCTTCTAGTTTCCCTGGAGGAAGAGGAAGTGGCAGTGATATGTTTTTGTTTATGGACTCTTGGCATGATGAATTTGCTTATGATAGATGGAATATATTATTTCAAAAATGCAAAAGATATTATCCTTAAATACATTACACAAACATGCAAAGATCAGGAACACAAAACAAGTTTTACAAATATAAATAGACATGATTTTTTTCATTCCCTAACAAACTATTTCAAGATCTCAAAAACGTGCAACAATCTCAAAATGAGTACCATTGTTGATTAAATCATGAATAATCTTCTTGAAACAACTTCTAAAAATGTGAATATAGTCTTATCACATACAGATATCACGCAATCTTTGGAAGTACAGGTTTTAATCAAGTATAGACATCTACAAAGGATAACCAGAACCAAAAATAAGCAAATGATCTTGGTACATACTTATCTCTTAAGAGAACTATTGGATCAAGTGATAAATGTTATCAACATGACTTTTTATGTAATTAAACATATGCATATTACAAACAAACTTGTATCAGGACCTATTACCTTTTTGAGAAGACAGGGATAGAACAAATCATAAGAACAAGAAAAACAATCCTTGGAAATATCTATAAGATAGCAGCTGCTGAATTTCAATCCCTAATTAGTGCTTGACTTGTGGAACTTGCAGATTAGTTGGAGGGAATTGTTGAACTATAAAATTTCGCCATATAATCACCCTAGTACCTAGGATGATCCCAGTACCTCAAATCAACATATCACAATTCTTTTGATCATTTGAAAGTAAAGGTCTTCCTGAACACTTCTATAACATCGATAGTTGATTTTGCTATTAGCAAACTTAGTATAAAGTACTTTAGAATATTCTATAATCCTAGTTTATCATATGTAACTATTATTTTTGAAGGATACTTGAGTTCTATTCAAAATAACATAGCTTAATAGTCCAGCGAAACTAATAGTATAATTATTACTATTATTTATCATAGTTTATATTCTCAAATATCATATAACTCAATTATGTATTTAAAGGAGGAACTTTTCCTTCTGGAGACTTCTTAGGATTTATCTAATAATAAAATTACCTTTAACTTGAAATTATTGTCCTGCCTCTCTTGCCTAAATCACTAGTGATAAACCTCTTTATTTATTATTGCCCAAATTATGAACTTTTGCATATTATATTAGAAGTCTAACTTGGTGTTTTTCTACACTAATTCTCTGTCTCTATTTGATTCCTAACAGATGAATTGAATAGATTGACACTATATTATATTATCCATAAAGGTTATAATTATATGTCTTAATTATATCTTTCTAATAAAATGCCCTTTTAAATTTGGATTTCAAGTTATTAATATTTTATATTCTCTTTGTATATAATTTTGGATCTTGCAAAGTAGAGAATCATAAAAAATTTGCCATATTAGTGATGAAATAGTTACTCCTTAATCCTGATATCTTGATCTTTTCTATTGCTTTTATTAACATTTTTAGACTAATTGTATTATATACTTTAATAGTATCTTGAAAGAGTATTTACAGTTTCTTTTTATTTTTTCTAGTATTTCTATAATTATTGTATTATTAAGAATTTTAATTGATTCTATTATATTTTCTCCTGGTAATTTTGCATAGTTAGAATCTCTAAAAATGTTATTGGTTTTGCAAATATTTCCCATTATGTTGATAAGAACTTTGGTGAAACACTTTCTTATAACTTTTAATATAATTATACACTAGTCAAAATTATGTTATCTGGCTGCTGAATTATTGCTGAATTTAGAAAAATTTAATAATAAAAATATTGATGAATCTTTTATAATTGCTGTTACTTGGCATTAAAAATATTGATAAAAAATTAGCAAAAAAATATTGATATATTGTAGCAAAAAAATTCAACACAAAATCAAATAATATTACAATAAAAAATTTTTTTACATACTACAGTAAAAAATTTGATTGCAGCAAAAAATTCAACAAAAAAATTAATACTGTAACAAAAAATTTGACAAAAAAATTACTATGGAAAAATTTTGGCAAAAAAATTCAGCAAAAAATTATTGTGGCAAAAAATTCAAATTTCATGAAATTTATTAAAAAATTACAAAATTAATTGACTAAATTATTCATTATTTTTCTCTTTCTTCTCTTTCTCCTCTTTTACTTGCTTCTCTTTTTCCTTTAAAGATTTTGCTTGACTTTTTAAAACTAGCCCCAATTGATTTTACCTTGTCAAATGTTTTCCAAGATTTTTTGCTATTTGCTTTTAATCTAACTATATCTCGAATTTTATTTATTTATACACTTTTTCCAGTTTGTTTCTCATCCTCTGAATATATTGATGATTCCTCATATTTAATAATTTTTTATCTTTTGGATTTAACTATTGATTTTTTACCTTTTCCTATCTCTTTTTCTTGTTCACATTCTGAAATTTCTTTCAAACTATATATTCAATTTAGCAAGCCTTCTTGTGGCATTATGTCATAAAAATATGAATTACCATGATATCATTTATAAGTCAGCTAGAATACTTGAATTAATTTTGAATGTATATTCAAATATTTTAACAAATCCTTTAACTATAAATAATTATAATTAATATTGTAATTATTCAGTATTTAATGGTGTTTCCCATATCAGTCTCACTTTTTTTAGATGAATATACCTTTGTTTCTTTAATTATATCAATTAATTCATTTTGATATTTGACAACTATCTTTAATTTTTGTTTAACAAGTAACTGTATGCTTTTAATTTTTCATGCCCTTTTCTTAATTATTTATTAAAAATTAATACTTAAATATAGTAGTATAAATGCAAAATATTATTAATCTTACTTCATTTAACTGGCTATTTGCATATAAGTAACAATTGTCTGTTTCCAGTTTTCCAGTTTTTGCCTTCTTATATCTTCCTTTTGATAGTAACTTAAAGTACTTAGCCATTTGGTTATTTATTTTCATGAGAGATTAAAATATGGAACTATGGATTTTATTAATTTGGGTATCAACTTTTGTAATATTTTTTTATTCATATCACTCAAAAAAACTTTATCTATCCTTTATCAAGAATGGTTTTCATTAAGATCTTTATTTCTGCTCTCACTTCTTCTGATTTTGGCTCATCTTCAGTAACTAGTTTTATCAGTTTTACCTCTTTATTACTTCTCTTAGGTAAAATTCTTTGGCACTTTTTTAAACTTGACAAACTTTTAGATTCTAATATATCAGCTACTCTAGATTTTATAACAACTATAGAATCAAGTTTAGGTTTCACAGATTTGAGCTAATCAATTTTCTTTTTTAAATCTTCTATTTTATTTTTTTTGCTATTTTGATTCTTCAGAAAACTTGTTAATATATTTCATTAAATCTAGTTTTTCAACCTACTCTCATAATTCTTTATTTTTTAAATAAATTGTTTGATTAATAAAAATAAATTTTAATAATTTAGCAATAATTTAATTCTAACCTTTTTCAATATCCTTCCTAATTCAAGTTTCAGATAGCAATTTATCTTCCAGCATTGATATTTATACAATTTCAAATACTAATATTTCAAGCAATATAATAGATGGCCTTTTCTAAGCAATTCAGTAGTCATAATAAGGATTGAAGATTTGATATCAGATATTACTGAATAAACTGTTGCTGCTTCTGATGCAATTAATATAAAAGAAATTTGTGATAGCAGAAAGGTTGTGAAGATTGTAAAGGTGAAGGTAACTATTCTCTATAAAAAGCATGTCTGGTTGATTTTTTTTGTTTAGACATTTTAGGTATTAGAAAAAAAATATTAAATTAAAGGAATATTTAAATAAAATTATTTTTATTGTTTTAATACAATTCGAGGCTATATACAATATTATATTATTATAAAAAAAACTCTTTTTACTAATCCTTTGACTATATACAAAAAAGATATTTGCAAGAAGTTTTTTGCTTCTTTGCTAAAAAATTTTTAACACTTTCCTTAAAACTTTATGAAAAGTGACTTCAAAAGTCATTTCTATCCTCCCTTACTTGTTTATAATCCTTTTTAATCAAAAACTTGACTTCTGGTGATCAAGAACAAGTTAAGTAACACTTTTGATACCAATGGCAAGAAAGTTTTCAAAGAAAAAAGAACCAATAATAAAGAATATAAAGATTTTTTCCATTTTTGAAGTGAGAGATATATAGAGGTTTTTGATAATAGAAGAGCTTATTTTTTCCTCTTCTAATTACTTATAAGTCTCTTAAAGCTATTGCTTTCATGGTTTTCTGGAGAATTTTGCCTATTTTAGTTTGACCCTGAATTTTAGATAGTACAAATCCTTATCAAAGGTGATTGGTTGACACAAAACACGTTGGTTTCAAAAGAAATAAACAAATTTCTATTGGTCACACTCACGTGTTCCTATTACATCTTGGATAATATAGGAAAGAAAGTTCTAGAAGAAGTTATTCTCAAACTGTATATATTCGATCCCAAGAAACAGTTATAACATCAAAAGATGGAGTGAATTCCCACAAAGAAATTCCATTCCTTCTTTAAGTTTCTCAAGTGATAAAAAAGCTTTCTAAGATATAAGTTGGGATCTTTTAGTTTCTCTTAGACTATTTCAATCTGATATAAGCTTAAATAAAAACTTATTTGATATCACAGATAATGATAAAGAAGACTTCTTTCGAGGTTCAAATGAAGCAAAAAAGAATATCCCAATTAGATAGGACTTCTTTTGAGAAGAAACTGTGAAATGGAACAAGAATCTTTTGATAGACTTTGAATTGTTTTTCATTTTCCCCTTCTCCAGTTTCGACTTCAGCAATTTATTATTTTTCAGGATAATCAACAGTAACAAACTGTTGACAATGATCCTGGTTGACTTAGAGGTACTATGGCAAGCTACTAGATGAGCATAATATTGTTTCCTAAATCTGACTTAGAGTATTTAGTTGAGACTTGATTTTGTTTAGTTTAAACTAGATTAGTATATATATCATATTTTTTAAGTAATATAGCCCTTCAACAATAATATATTAGGATAAGTTAGTTGTTATATAAGAAGGCCTGCAGATTATTTTAATATTTTTTTAAGTATCTTAATAAAGACAAGCCATTTCAATATGATTGTGGATTAAAAAAAAAAAAAAAGAAATAATATCATATTATTATTCATTATATTATATTACAATTTGAAGTTTCTTATTATAATGAGACCACTCTTTTTACTGATGTTCTAACTACATATAAAAAAGACATTCGCAAGAAGTTATTATATTTCTTTGCTAAAAAAGCCTTAACACTTTTCTTAAATTAACTTAAGAAGAAACTCAAGAGTTGCTATCACATTTCTCTTTTTCTTGTAAACATTTCTTTTTATACAAAAACATGATTTTCCTTGACCCAAGCCATAAAACACTTTTTCTATCAACAGCAAAAAAGTTCTGAAAAAAGAAGAACTGAAGTACTTTGGTCCTCCCACTTAGTAAAGAAATATTACAAAGCTGTGTTTATAATGAGAGACTCTTTCCACCTACTTTCTTGTCATAATAAAAGTTCTAATGGTATTCATTCTTAGTTTTTTCTGGGGAATTTTGCCTATCTCAGTTTGACTTTGAATTTTAAGTAGCACAAAGTTTCTCACATAGTAATTGTACAAAAGAATAAATATCCATAAAAAAATATAAACACGTTCCTATTGATCATTTCATGTGTCTCAAATACATTTCCTCAATCCCATAAAACCTGGAATTTATAATAAGTTATTGGGTCTAATGTGAGTGGATATAAAACATACTATCATATAAGTCATTGACCATTTCTAGAAAGAGTTTATCCAACCATGATAAAGGTTACAAAATACTGTGTTTAATTTTTGGAAAATGCAGTCATCTACTTCTAGTTACCAGATAGATTCCTTCCAGCTTCATCAAATAGATAAAGATTCAAAGATAAGGCACATATTCTTCTATCTATTTCTTGACTCAGCTTTTAGTATACAGTAAATAGAATGTATAAATAGTGACCTTTACTGCACTATTATACAATAACAAGGATTAAAAAAAATAGTTTATGGATTGACCTACCAGTATCAATACATATGTCCCTATCCCCAACTTCTTCTTATTTCTAAATGAGATTGAACTCATCTTCTCTTTTCCAATACTTCTCAAGAAAATGACTTAGTAATTTATCTTAAAGATTTCCTCACTTTCTACTGGTATTAATATTTTACTCATATATATGATCCATACTGATATTTTAGGAGCTTCTACAAGAAAGCACAAATTAGTTATCAAAGGCAATAGCTGAGATTCCCGCATTTTTTAAAACCTAGGTAAAGGCATCTGAAATATAACTGATATTGTGCAAAAATTATTGGGAAATCTATATGATCAAACCATGTATTGGTGTTTTCACTATTATATATGAATAGATATTCGGCATTACTTAAGAAGTTTTAATGAATACCCTGAATAAAATTTTCTTCCTCCTATATAAGTCGCATAACAAGGAATTGTATATATAGATTAATCATCTCATTCACCCATTTATTTTTCAATTTTCTTTCTTCCTTCCTCATAAAAATTTTTTTTAGTACTAGTGATCCCTTATTAGTTCTTACTTTAGAAATAGCAATATGTTTGAGGATAACCAGTATAGTCATATTATTAGCTTTATAGGTTTATAATTATATTTTTAATATGTATTATATTTATATTTAAAAACTATATCCAATAAAATCAAGTTTAAGCTGGTGGTTTAAAAAAAAAAACAATTTGAAGTTTGATATTATATTATAATATATATTATTCATCATATTATACTTGTTTATATTA
>CAJVPT010005036.1:0-12668 GCA_910592055.1 Acaulospora colombiana | reverse complement strand
ATCAGCTAATCGATCAAGCTACTAAAGAAATTAGGGATTGGCAAATGCTCCAACTACTTCAGAACACCAGTAAAGATCCTATTTTTGAATGGTTTCAAGCTTTAATCAAAATTCTTCCAAGTAATAGGGTAGGTCAACTTATGAGTACATGAAAAAGAGGTTGGACAAAATGGGAACCAGAATATATTGCAATTAATCCAGACCATGACAAATGACAAAAACTATGGATAATTATAAAGAAAGCTAAGTATAATATAATCTGGGAAAAACTATAACAGAGAAAAGTAGAACACAAAGTCAACATCGAACACTTCAACTACTGTAGTAATAATAATACTCAAATAATGATATTAACAAGGTGCTCAGGATGCCCAGAGAGTACAAAACAAGAAGGATAATATATATTAGAGAAAAATATGAAAGATATATATATCTCAATACAAAAAAGTCAACCAAAAGAGCTCAAGAACTAACAATCCCCTGCTCTAAGACATTACTAGAAGGGACAATAGAAAAGATTAATAGCATAGATCTAAACCCCCAAACCTTAGCTCCAACCAATATAGTGAATTGGGTAGATATCAAAAGATAGGAAGAGGTCATCATTAGAGACAATGTTATAGAAGGAGTATATCAGGACCACCTAATAGAAATACTTCAACGTAACCTGGGATTCAATGTTAAAAAACTAATCTTCTACTCTGATAGATCACTCATTAATCATGAAAAGGAAGAAATGAAAATGGAAGCAGCATGGATCCAGATAGGAGATATGGGTAGAGAAAGTAGATTTCAGACAGAAGTAAACAGTTGGCCCTCCTCAATACATGCTAAACTTGTAGCAATTGTCACAATACTTTTGGTAGTTTCAGTGGGTAGCAACATGAAAATCTATATAGATAGCCAGGCCTGTATCTTCAAGTGAAAAACAATAGAAAAAGAAGATTTAAAGCAAACTCACAATAGATGGTTAAAGGAAAAAAACTGGTTTCTGTGGGCACAAATGTTAGAATTGGTAAAGAAAAAAACTATAAACCTGTAACTTATCAAGGTTAAGGTACATTTCAATGATCCCCACAATAAAGAAACAGATGTCCTAGTCAAAGAAGCCCTGAAACTCTCAGCAAAGAGCTGACCTCATACAAAATCATCACAAAAATTAGATGGCAAGAAAAGATGCTGGATGATCCAATAAGACAGTTTGTTAAAAAAGTAAACAATAAAACAACTGCCTTCTAGTGGATACAACAAAACAAAATCAAAAAAAGATAGAGCCACCAAATTATAGAATAGCAAGATCATACTTGGGACCTTGTATGGAAAAGAATGAAAGAAGGACACACCTGGAACACTTCCTTTAAACAATCATAGTGAAAAAACTTTCTCATAAAACTAATAAATGATGAGCTATCAATTTTGAACAAGTTGACAACTAGAAGGCCTGACCTTTACAAACAAATAAAATGTATTGCATATAGTCAGCAATGTGAAACTTTTGAACATTTATTAGAGTGTTCAACATACAAGAAACAATTACAGGAAGCATAGAATAAAGGACAAGATGGGATCCTTAGAGACTTCAGAGGGCTCTTACAAGAGAGGAAAAAAGAGGCAGAAGAAAAAATGCAAGGTTGATTATTCATGATAAAGAAGAAATGGCTGAGGTGGATAAATGAATTTTCAAACTGATAGAACAGATATCAAAAACCAGTCAGGATACTCTAAGTTTTTGCACAGGACTAGTAAGAAAAGATCTAATCCTAAAAATAGCAGATCTGAAATGCCATGAAAAAGAATTGGTAGTAACACAAGAAAATGAATATCAAAGATGCAAAGAAGAGTATGCAACCAAATAAGAAAAAAGATTTGAAACAAAAGGTGTGAAAAAATAATCGAATAAGAATATTTACAAGGGATCTGCAGAGTAGAAAAAATCAACTGAATCTCAGGCACACACAGCATAAAATCATCAGTCCCAAAAGTAAAGATCCTCTACCAGAGGAAGGAACTCAAGAAAATGAAAGCTTGAAAGAAATTCTACTCAAAGGTGTTACTTATAGAATGAGGTGTTTGGGTTTTAAGTTGGGTCAGAACAATGGATAGTAATCTGCAGTGATGATCTGTGAGCAATAATATTAAAAGTTGGAAGGGTATTCACTTGAATCATTAACAAAGTGACAAATTACTCCCAAAGTTGTACTTAGAGTTTTGATATATTAAGTTAAAACAGTGACAAGTGAGTTAGGTAAAGTCTTAGCTTTAGCAAATCATTCAAAATGTACAGTATACAATTGTTTAATAAAGCATACGTACCTAGCCTGATCTAGGATTATTAAAAAAAAAAAGATATTTATACAATAATAATACATATTAAATTTTTTGTGTATCATATAATAATATATCAACAAAAGAACAAACAATAATCAGAATCCTAAAGAAAAAGGAAAAAGAGCTATTGCAAATATTGAAAAAGATAGCATCTCATCAAGATCTTTAGCAAGTATTCTGGGAAACAAGAATAATATAGTATAAGCTAAGATCAACAATAACTAATCAACCCCATATTCCTACTGAGTCAATATATATTTTCTTGATACTAGATAATATTATTGCCAATCTATCAAAGATAGATCTATTGGTATTGGTAAAAGAACGTATGTTGTAGCAATATATCCTTACTCTCTAAAAAAAGAGATAAGATAAAAAAAAGATTTGAAAGCATCTATAATAAAAAAATGGTATATAATATGTTAACAAGCAAGTCAGAAATACAGATATCAAGCTCTAATCAAGTTGAAGTTTCTATAATAGAAAGCATCCCCAATAAAAGTTCAATCAACTTCTATAGAACTCAAAGAAACACACTTCATTAAGGAAGTCATAATGGAGAATAAAGCAGTAATAGAACAAATAGAAACAGAAGTATTAAAAGAAACAGTGTAGAGAAGTTATATTACAGACAATATGTCTTATAATACAAGAAACAGGGTTTAAGAGACAACAGTAAATCTACTCTTCATAAAACAACAGGAATCAAACAAGGTGAGAGTATTTCAAGCCATGTTGCCAAAAGAAAATAGAGAAAAGGAAATTATATATTTCAAAGAAGCTTTAAAAATATCTAAGTGAATGAATCTCTTTAAAACAGAATTTATCAATGATAACCATTGAATTACATTTGGTTTTGATAAAGAAGAAGATGCAGCAAGATGTCTAAAAACTGTTAACAAAAAAGAAGCTAAGAACTTTATATTTAGAAAATAGACAAAAATATGAGTACATGACCAGCCTTTCAAAAATATGCCCAAAACAAAAAGTTCTTCAAGCCAAAAAGCTTTTCATCAGCTAAAAATAAACCAAAATATATCACATTGATAGATACAGATCACAAGCTTAGCAAATATATGATTAGACAAACAATAGAAGAATTTGAAGAGATTATCAATATTCACGAATATAGAATATTTTTCCATTAAAAATAATTTAGAGTTTACTTTTATACTTACCAAGAATATATCAACTTGAACAAGAAATGTGTGATCAAGATAAAATCCAATCAAATACAATTTGTAATAGTACATAAGGAACAAGATGATCAAGAAATTATTCAAATTCTAAAAGAGAGAAAAAGATACTCCTTAAGACTTTATGGAGTTGATGGATTATCTACAAAATCTATAGAAAAAGTCTTAAACCATATGAAAGCTAAGACCTTTTATATACCAAAAAACATGATCACCTTGATATCAGAAAACTATATAGTAGTGTACTTTGAGAATAAAAAAGATCTAAAAAAGGTATTCCAGCACCAAATAAAGATCAACAATCAAGAACTAGGATGGAGTGCAAAAAATCATTATCATCACAAGGTATTAATCAATTTGACTAGATCAAGCAATATACATATAATGATTAATGAAGTAAGGAAACAAGATTGCAAAAGTCAAGATAGAGCAAATGGAAATAAAAAAAGTAATAAAAATATCATGGCAATTGAAAAAGAAGTTAAACTAGCAGCAAGACTCAGAAGAAACAATAGTTGACCAGAAACAGGAGAAGTACAATAAGGTTTATATCACCAGTAACTAATAACAATAAGGAGCTTCTAGGGAGGTGAAAACACTAGAAAACAAATTAAGTCTAACATCAGGTTTTACAATTTATCTCAAAAACAAATAATAAAGCTTTAGATACTAGGCAACATCAAAGGCAAACAACAAAACAAAAAACAAAAAACCTAAAATCAACTATAAAACAAGAGTTAGAAGTAGTCCAACTGAGCAAAATATTAGATAAGCTTAGTAAATAATTAGACAAACTAGAGAAAAATCCACTCAAAAAGAGGGCCAACCACTCCTAAAAAGGTTATACCAGTCTAACTACAGAAAGAGAAGAAATGTTAGTCCGTTATTTCCAAGTCAAAAATATAAAACAAGGACAAAGCATGATAAATAAAGAAGAACAATAGTAGAAGTAATAGAGTGATCAAGATTTTGATAATTTCCTGCAAGTAGAATAAAATAAATTTTTAGAAAGAAATGGAAAGGATTAACAAATAGAAAAAACAAAAAAAAAAGATATACAAAAAAGAATAATTAGAATAGGAATACATAATATTAGAGGTATTACTAATAGTACAAATTAGTATAGTCTTATAAAAGAAATTCAGGAACAAGGCATTGGAATAATGGGGCTATATGAAACAAAACTAACCAATGCAAAGGCAAAATGGACCTTTTAGAAGCAAATAACCTTCAAGCATTTTCATAGTACCAATAAAGATATTCCTTATAACACAAAAGTTAGTCTCTTGATAAAAAAAGATTTGAAAAAAAAAGTAGCTTCAGTAGAAGAGGTAAAAGAATATAGATAACAGTTAATATATTTATGAAATGGAACAAGATGTGTATTATCTAGATTTATATTTCCTCAGACAAATAACAAAACATGAAAGTATAGAAGAGAGTACAAAGCTTTATTAAAGAAAAAAACAGATAAGATTTTTATATAATAGTAATAGGAGACTTTAATATTGTATACAACTCTATAAAAGACAAGGCATCAACATTTAGAACTAAATTTAAACCATCTTGGTACTTGGAAATACTGCTATTCAACTTTTTAAATGAATAGTTCTTCCTTGACATATAGGTTATATAAGAAGAAAAATATAAAACTTCAATAAGATAGAATGCTATTAGCAGTAGTCGGATTGATTATATATGGATATTTCAAAGCATTACAAACTATTCAAAACTTATATTTGATAACTAAAGTATGGAGAAAACAATAGGAAGTAATCATACTATACTAGTGCTAACAATGTATAATATCAATATCTTCACAAGAGATATTAAAACAAGCCTTCCACAATGAGTGAACAAAGAATTGATATAAAAAGATCAATACCTGAGCAGTAGAAGGTATTTAGTAAAAATCTAAATTATAAACTCAAAACAGCAATAGATCCACTGTTTAAAGAAAAACCTGAAAAATGTAAAAGAGAAATTCAAGCAAACAAAATCTGAAAGACATTTAAAAAACAAATATGCAAGGAAGCATATAACAAGTTTATGATCAAGAAAGTATTTGCTTCCCAAGAAAAATATTATAGATATGGGCCAAAATTCATCAAGTATCAGAGAGCCTTTCAACTATTCATACTCTTTAAGAAGGCAGAAAGTACACATGATTTCATTAAATTATAATACAAACCTTTAACATAACAATTAGAAAACACAACATTATCTTTAGTCCTAATCATCAAATTAAAAACTATTGCATCCAATATAACATCTCTCAAATTCTATGAAAAATATTAAAAAAGAATATACTAGATGCAATAGAAGGCCTAAAACTCATTTATCAAAATACAGAGATAAAAAAATAAGGGATACTATCAAAAGAGCCTTGGAACAGAGATGTGATAACTTATGTAGTAATTAATAGAGAATGATAAACTTCTTAACTAACAGAGAGTAAGTCAAAATAATACTAAATAGGATTAAAGTTAAAGAAGAAGAAAAGAATATATAACTACTAAGAAAGAAAAAATCGAAAGAGAAATAAGTAGATATCATCACGAGATATTCAAAAAAAGAAATACCAATTTTGACAACCTTATAATAGATTGGAAAAAGAATACAATATTAAAGGCTATATTAAAAAAAAGTAATATAAAGACCTACTGGAGCCAATCTTCCAAGAAGAACTACACAAAATACTTCAAGGACTTCACAATAATAAAGCCCCAAGGAGATCACAAATTAGTTATGAAATGCTAAAAAAACTGGAACAAGAAGGAAAAGAATATTTTAAAAAGATACTTAATTGCTTTTTAAGATATGAAGTTACTCTAATAGGATAGAAGCAAAGCTATATATACCTATAGCAAAACCAAAAACATGAAGATATGAACTCCTCAACATCATATCAATGGTATTGTTGGGGATTACATGAAAATACTTCATCAAAATCCTCACAAACAGATTGGAAAATATTTGCAAGATTAACAATATCCTGAGAGAACCTAATTATGCAGGATTACTAGGAGAAAGTACAACAGAACCAATTCAAATTCTCAATAGTATTTGTAAAAAAACAAAAGAAAATAAAAAGGAGTTATAGATACTTTTTTAAAATATAGAAAAGCATATGATACTATTAGCTTGAATATATTAATCAAGGCAATGAATAGAATTAAAATACCAGAAGGCTTTATTCAAATTATAATAAGTCTATTACAAAATCGAGAATTTAGAATTATATTCAAGAAAGCTCTAACTGAAGTAATCATAGCAGGAGATAGGATTGGTCAAGGAGAAATCATTTCATCACTAATGTGAAGGAAATTCTATGACTCTTTATTGGATAAGATTCAAAATGATAAACTAAAAGGTTATAAAATATCAGTAGCTTGAGATCCAAAGTTAAAGGAAAACACTAAAAGAAAGCTAAAATCAAGACATATAGCTATTGCATTCATAGATAATACAACATGAATAGCAAAATCCAAAGATAATATGAAAAAGATTCTGAAAGAAGCAAGAATCTTTTACAAGACAAATAACTTATAGATAAATAGTAGCAAATCAGTATTAATTACTATTAATGATCACAATCAATATTCAAAAAAGGTTCAAGTAGGGGTCAACAAAAAAAGTAGTTAGAGAATTAAATAGAACTGAATAGACAAGATTCCTAGGAATTTGGAAAGGTAACCAGAAATCTGCTATAAAGTTCAAAGAACAAATGCTTAAAGAAATCAACAAGTTCCTAAAGAACAAAAAGTTAATTGACAAATAAGCACTTTATATTCTAAACAAAGTCTTAATATCTAGAATTGAATTCAGAATGTAGTATTGTATACTATCCTAATGAATATGTAATACCTTGACAATGGCATATAAAAAACTTTTCAAAAATAAGGCCATACTATATTTATCCATACCTAATAGTGCAGTACATCATCCCAGTATTTATAATTTAAAGAGTGTTTGAATATTGCAAAAAAAAAGTCAGATAACAAGATTGTACAATAGGTTAAATAACTTAGGACCAGCCGGAATCACAATAATCATCAGGTTAAAGCAATCACAGATTAAATACTGGGAACCTCTCAATCTGCTCATATGTAACTCACTAAACCATCTTTCAGGAAAAAATAACTTTGCATTACAAGTACTGAAATTGACCAAAGATATAGAGATAACTTTTCATAGCTGGAAGTGGAATGATGTCTTTATTTGGAGTACCGGAAATAGTCCAATTAAAGATCATTTGATAACAAATGAATATAGTAAAGCCATTTAATCACTTAAATGCAATAAGTTGATATATATAGATCAGCTTATTAACTATGAAACTAGAAAAGTATTGAACTGGCAAATGCTTCAACTTTTACAAAAGATAAGTAAGAGACCTATTTCAAAATAGTACTTGTCAATAACAAGAAAAATACGAGAAAACAAGCTAGGACAGTTCACAGGAACTTGGAAAGAAGATTGGTTAAAGTGGGGTCCAGAATATCCAGTATTCAATCTTAACCTTGATAAAAAATGAAAATTTTGGATAGTCATCAAGAGCAATAATTAGTAGCAATAACTTGTTTAAGGAAATTTAATTCTAAATAACAATAAAAGATACATTAAAATAGATTATTTCAAATGTGACAGTTTCAAGAAAAACTTGGAATCAAACCTAATGCAATACCAGGACTGCTCAGAAGATATCAAGACCGAAAACTAATATATAGTAGAATCAAACATAGAACAAATATATAGGGTTTTTTATCTTAATACTAAGAAATTTACAAGGAGAGCTCAACTTTTAAAAATCTCTTGTTCTAGGGTAGCTCTAGAGGGATCAATAAGTAGAACAATTCATATAGACTCAGTGACTATACAAGGTGATAGAAGGCAACTGGAAAAAGTAAAGATAGAGAACTGGGAGTAAAAGTTTATTAAAGAGAATATTAAAAAAGGCATATATCAAACCCATCTGATTGAAATACTCAGATGTAATAAGGGAAATAATAGCAATAATACAATGACCTTTTATTCTAATGGATCTCTTATTGATCACAAAAATAAAAATATAAAGATAGGTGCAGCATGGATACAAATTAGAGAAGCAGAAAGAAAAAGCAAGTTCTAAGCAGGAGTAACTGATTGGCCTTTATCCACAAAAGCAGAACTAGTAACGATAGTTACTATACTACTAGTAGTACTAGTTAACAGTAAGGTTAAGATCTACACTAATAGTTAAGCCTATATCTTCAAATGGAAAATTATAGAAAAGGAGGATCTCCAAAAAACTTACAAAAAATGACTAAAGGAACAAAATTGATCCTTGTAGATACAAATGTTAAGCCTGTTAAAGAAAAAAGAATTAGATCTAAATCTTATTAAGGTTAATATATATTTTAACATTTAATATAATGAGGAAGCAAACATTTTAAATATTTTAATTAAAAAAGTGTTAAAGTTTCCAACAATAGAATGGTAAAATCTGGACTTACCTAAGATTGTTACTGAAATAAATATAATGTTGAATGTTTTAATAAGACAGTTTGTTAAAAAAACTAATTTCAAAATAATGACGTACCAATAAACAATTCAAAATAGAATAGACAAAAAGTGGAGTCATCAAATTCAAGATCAGCATAAGCATACATGAAACCTAGTTTGGGAATAAATGAATAATGGGTATATATAAAATATCTTCTTCAAAGGATCATAAAAAAAAAGCTTTTATATTAAAATGACTAGTGGCGAGCTATCCACATTAACAAAGCTAGCTGCAAGAAGACCAAACTTATACAAGCAAGTAAAATGTCGCATATATGTACAACAAGAAGAGACAATAGAATACTTGCTAGAATGTTTAATATATAAAACTCAATGACAAGAAACCTGGCAAAAGGGTAAGGAAGATATGATATAAGATTTTAACAAACTCTTGACAAATAGAAAAAAAGAGTTAGAAGAAAAAGAAATAAGCCTGACAGTTGATGACAGAATGGAAAGAGAAGAAATGGATAAGAAATTAGATCAACTAGGGGAAAGGATATCAAATACTGATCAAGATATATTTAGCTTCTGCATAGGACTAATTGAAAAAGATCTAATGGATAAGATAGCAGACTCAAAGTGCTATGGAAAGAGAATTGATAAAGAAGTAAAAAAATGAATAATGAAAATGTAGAAGAAAACATGTAACCACTTCAGAAAGAAAATTTGAAATATCAGATACAAAAAGGTGATAGAGTGAGAACAGATATTGGGAATCAATAGAAGTGATAAGATCAAAAGGCTGACACATCTATAGAGGCAAAAAAATAAGGCCAAAGTATCAGAAAATCAGTTATATCAAGTACTATTAATGGGATAAAGTATGGAATGAAATGGTTGGATTTTAATCTCTATCAAAACTCAAAAGAGTAATCTGCAGGCAATGATATTAGAAGTTAGAAGGGTATTTACCTAAACTTCTAATGGAGCAATAAATTATTTCCGAAGTTGTACTTAAAAAGATAAAACAATCAAGACAAGCGTGTTAGTTAAATAATTAGTTTTAACATCTCATGTTATATGTATAGCTTACAAATATTTAATAAAGCATATGTAACTAGTCTGACAGAGGGCAAAAAAAAAAAAACTAATAATGTACAAAGACAAATTAATTATTATATAAATAATTTATATAATATTATAAATATTTTTAACATCTCAATAAAAATATTTATAATATTATAATTGCAAATTAAAAAAAAAATTAATATTTATTTGCAATTTTTAAAAAATATATTTTTAATTATATGCAAAATATTAAAACTGTATATATTTAAAGATTTATCAAATTTATTATTTGATTAAATAATAAAAAACTTTATTTTCAAACTTTGTCTAACTAAAATTATAATAATAAAGAATTTAATTTAAATAAATATCAATTTATTTATCTTTTTTTTTTTTTTAATCTGCAATCATGTCACAATAGCATGTCTTTATTGAGATATTGAGAAATACCTAAATATTTACAGACTTTCACAAAGCAACTAATTCGTCATTATATATTATTAGTTAAAGAACTATACTACTTAAAAAATATGAGGAGTCTATTAAGCTAGTTCAGACTAAACAAAACTAAGTCTAAACTAGGTACTCTAAGTCAAATTTAGGGAATAATATTTTACTTTCCTAGTAGCTTGGCAATAGTATCTCTAAGTCAATCAGGGTTATCACCAACAGTTTGTCACTATAGATTATCCCAAAAAATGATGAATTGCTAAAGTTGGTACTAGTAAAAAGGGAAGAAAAATGTAAATCAAAGCCTTTTAAAAGGTTCTTGCTCCATTTTATAGTTTTCTCTCAAAAGGGATTTGTCTAATTGAGATATTATCTAATCTTCATGACATTTAAGGAACTTAGCTATTCCTGAAAGTGACTTCAATAAAAACATTTGAAGAACTTATCCTTCTTCCAATGTATAGATTCACTTATTATTGTTGAGGCCAGTGTTATATTATGGAAGAGTTTGTCTGACCAGGATAAAGAAATCTTTTCAAGAACTTTGCCTAACTGTGATAGAAACATAGAGATCTCAGCTTTTGTTTAAGAAAGACTTTTCACCACCTGAGAAACTTAATAAAATATGAAAGTTGAATCTTCTTTTTGTATCCATCGCTCACCTTTCAATATCATAATTGTTTCCTGAAGGTTGAACATACACAATTGGAGGGAATACTTTTTCTAGAACTTTCTTTCCTACATTATCAATGATATATCGAGACACATGAGTATAATCAATAGGAGCTTATTTGTATTTCAAAAACTGATATGTTTCATATTAACCAATCACCTTTGGTAAGAATTTGTGCTATCAAAAATTCAGGGTCAAACTGAAGTAGGCAAAATTTCCCAGAAAACCATGAAAATTATAGCTCTAAGAGACCCACAAGTGACTGGAAAGTGAAAAATAAGCCCTTTTGTTATTAAAAACCTCTATATACCTTTTGCTTCAAAGGTTAAATAGGCCTTTAAGTACTTCACAGTCAGTTCTTCTTTCTTTGGGAACTTTCTTCTGTAGTTTTTATTTATTACAAAATAATGTTGTACATATGATAATTTATACATGATAAATGTATTATATACTATATATACTAACTAGCCCTGTTAAGAGAAACCACATGACACTCTCTTAATTTTTCTTAGAACAATTTTATAGAGTAATCTAGTTATCAGACCATTGTATATACTTTAACTTGTCCCCAGTTTTGAGACTTCGGTATGGTCCACAGATTTCTCCTTCCATCAAGATTTTTTGATTATTCATTATAGGCAAGTTTGATTATACTTTTATGCATCCTACCAATACAATGTTTACTTTTTTCAAAACTTCAGGCTTCTTATCTTGACAGCTTTCTTACTGGTTAGTAAGATCAGTAAAGTGTCTTCATCAATCCAGTTTCTGTTCTGGTTGACCATGAGATCAGCCCTATTTTCCTCCACCTTATTATGGTAATGATAAGATGCTGAGCATCCACAATATCTATCGATCGATCTGATCTGATAAAGATCAACTATAAGTAATACCATATTACAGCAAATCCTTTTATTTCAGGTATTGGTAAGATAGTCAGGACTGCACTTAATAACAAGTATTAACCTATTATTCAATAGAATCATTTTATTGTGTGTGATATTTTTTTACTTGGTTCTCAGGTGTTATTGAACTCTGAACCTTGTGATTGCAACCTGGGAATACTACTACTGTGCTATAGACCCATAGGTAAATATCAATTTATTTGTTATATAAAAACTTTACTTAATTTTTATTAATTTTATAAATTTAAATTCAAAATTAATCTAATTAAAAATTTGTTTATATTATATATATATATATTTTTAAATACTAGCTCATTATTATACTAGAAAAATAATATTTTATTAAAATATAAAAATTACTTAAGAACAATCAAAATAAATAATTATATATATTGTTTAAAAATTTATAAATCAATAGTACAAAAAACAAACTATTTATATTTTATACAATTAAAATAAAATAATTATATAATCATCTAGTATTAACTCTTTCCGCTGATCCTCTGACCACACACAAAAAAGATGTTTGCAAGAAGTTTTATACTTCTTTGCTAATAAAGT
>CAJVPT010005035.1:0-12668 GCA_910592055.1 Acaulospora colombiana | reverse complement strand
AAAAAGTTCTATATAGCAAATGACTCTCAGATCAATGCAGAGAAGTCAATCCTCCTTACTATTAACTGAAACCCACAAGTCTCCAGGACTGTTCAGGTTGGAACAGAGGATACTATAGTCCATGAAATCAACAAGGAGAGTCAGGCTAGATTTCTTGATATTTGGCTAAAACTGAAACAAAAAAACTAGGACATCATCAGTCTTATAAAATTAAAGATCAGAACAGTAGTTCAGGCAATAGCCAAGAAGAAGTTAATAGAAAAACATGCCCGATATATTATCAATAGAGTCCTGATTTCAAGAATAGAATACAGAACATAACATATACACCTGAGTGAGAAAACATGTAATGATCTCACAGCCATGTTTAGGAAAGTATTTAAGAACAAGACTCTAGTCTTTAGAACAATCCCAAACAGTTGTATTCACAACAAAAGCATATACGGTCTCAAAAGTATCTGGAAAATACATCTAGAAAGTCACATATCTGCATTTTTCTATCAACTTAACAACAACGAGGCCTCTGGTATTGCTATCATAATTAGACTGAAACAAAGCCAAATCAAATGTTGGGAGTCAGATAATATCCTAAGCAATTCTATCAACTCTTACAAGCCAATGAAAGGAAATCTAGCAGCTACAACACTTGCCCTGGCAAAAAGTATACAAGTCACTTTTCAAAGTTGGAGATAGAAAAACATATTTGATTATCAGGGAGGTATCTTATCAATCAAATCTATACTGCAAGAAGATGGAGAATATGAAAAAGCCATTCTATCACTATGAAAACACAAGATCATGTTTTTAGATCAGCTCATCAATACGAACACAATGACACTTAAGAAATGGAGAGCAGTTCAAATCCTCTATAGTAGATACAAGGGACCAGTTCCCTTCTGATACAAAAAAGTGAAGAAATAAATAACAGTAAATCAAGATCTCCTATGAAACTCTCTATGTGGGCTTGAATGGACAGTTTACAATATGCAAACTGAGGTATTTCCAACAAATTCAGATAGAAGAAAGATTTATGGACAGTCCAGGCTAATACTTCAACAGATACATGGGAAAAGACAGTATTCATAAACAACAAAGCTTATTTTACCCCATATCAACTAGTATAAGATCTTATTAGTAATAATACTTATCTTCTACCAGACAGTACAAAGCAACCAATAGAAGTAGTCTTGTCACAGATTTATCTTCTCCCACAGCTTAATTGACATAATAATCTAAGAAAAAAGAAATAGATCCTTTTGCCAGGAAACCTTACAGACTGGCAAACAAATGTATTTCAACAAACAATGGCTCTACCAACTTTCAGACCAGCTAAAATAAAGATTCAAGTGGAAGACTGGGATATCACACTAATAGAAAAAGCCATACAAACAGAAGAACACAAAGATGAACTTAAGAGCATCTTGAGATATAACAAAAGAAATATGACTGATCAGTTTACATTCTACATAGATGGCTCTTATAAAAAAGGAATGACAGATGGTGAATCTGAAATGGGTTTAGCTTAGATCATGATAGAGGAAAACAAAATAGTTAAACAGTTCTCAGTAGGAGCATCTACATGGCCATCAGCAACTAGGGCTGAAATACTAGCTATTCTCACTGCACTGTATACAGCCCCCAAAATAGAACAGTTAAAATTTATACTGATTGTAACACTGCAGTCAAAATATGGAAATCTATCTGCTCAAAATAGAGATATCTATAAGAAAATAGACAAAGATCACTAACTGGCCACTTTAGAATAAGATTAAGAACCTAGTAAAGAAGAAAGACATGAATCTGAAAATTTTAAAGGTCAAAGACTACAGAACCAACAGATTCAACAATCAAGTAAACTTACTTGCCAAACAGGCCAGGCGGGAGAACCCAATAACTTGGCATCAGCTACTAGAGCTAAGAAGAGTCCTCACAATAGTAGCATGGTAAGAATACATAATAGAAATTGGTATTAGAGATTTTGTTAAAATGTTCAATAAGAAAAAGATTGGACTAGACTGGACAACATGGAAATGGATTCAGGATCTTTGAACCCAAAATACTAAAAATATAGATTGGACAATCTTTTGGAACCAGTTCAATCCAACCAATACCTTCGATACCTCTTTCAAAATCAATAAAGACAAAAGCTTTCTAACTAACTTAACTCACAATGAACTTTCAATCCTACAGATACTTAAAAAGAGAAAATCATAAGTATATATCACAACCACTTGTCTAGCATGCAAACTTCAAAAAGAGACACTAGGACATCTTTTTTAATGCTCAGTCACTAGGAAAACTCAGAGGAACTTATGGTAGAAGGCAAATGAAAAGATTAATAAACTCATCGGTAAAAAAATTAAACATAAGAAAGAAGTTCAACCTAAAATAAGTGACTGGATAGACAAATAGTTAGAAGAGATTCAGGAATCTAACAGAGATTTTTTAAATACTATCTGTGGATATATGAAAGAAAGCAAGACCATCTCCTTGAAGAAGTATCTCCAAGAGTAGCTCAAGATCCTATCAACAAACATATAGGATATAATCAGTAAACTTTGTCAAAAGATGATAGTCAATTTTAAAAAGGAGATCTGGAATATATACTGTGCCAAGTTATAGAATAGAAAAAGAAGCAAAATATTACAGAAGAGGATAAAAGAAATAAAAGACCCAAGATCAGACCTGATAAACAGACAGAACAGGACCAAAAAGAATTATCATTACCTCCAAAGGATTTGAACCTGGAGGACATCAAAGAAATAGAAGAAAAGAAGTATATAGTGATTATTAAGGATTGTATTTGTCATGGAATAAAGTAATTTGATTTTTAACTGCAGACAAAACTTAGAATAATCTACAGTAATGATCTGTAGACAATGATTTTATTAATTAGAGGATTTATCCAAATTAGTAAAAAAGCAAAATATCATTCTCTAGGTTGCATTTAGAGAAATAACTTTTCGACGATAAGTGAATCAGTATGTGACAATCACAACAATTTGTAAATACCTAACATATATACAATAAAGACATACCATGCTGACCTGACTGTGGGTTAAAAAAAAAAAAAAAAAAATTGATTGATTTTTAATTTTTATCAATTGAATTAATCTATATTTAAATTTTTATAAAATTAATAAAATTTAAATAATAAGTTCTCAAATAATAAAAAAATTATTATTTATTTAAATTATGATTTTATTATTATTATTTTAATTAAACAAGTTTAAAATCAAAAAATAAAATTTTTGATTTATATTGTATTTTATTTTTTTATTTATAATCAAGAATATATTTCTTAAAAATTATTAAAAAATATTATAATTAATAAAATTTTTAATATTACTTATTAAATTAAATATTTATACTATTATAAGGCAAAAAAAATATTAAAAAATTCAATTTTTTAAATATTAAAGAATTTTTATTAATAAATTTATTTATTTAAATATAATTACTAAAAGATATTATATTAAAATTATAGGTTCTAGTTTTTATTAAATTATATAAAAACTTGTAAATATAAAATTATTATCAAAAATAAGTTAAAATTGAATATATTTCTTAAATTAAAAAAAAATTCTTTCCATTGTTCCACATTTTTTCAAAAATTTTCTTTTTTAATAATTTTCTCAAAAAACTTACAAAAACTCTTTTACACAAGAACAAGTTTCAGATGACACAACCTAATACTTTTAGATAACAAAATCTACTTTGCAATATCAAGAAAAGAGTTTTACTGCTCAGCTTAAAAAATAGATATCCTTAGATCATTTTTGCTTTTAGAAAGGAGAAAAAGCAAAAACAAGCTGATTTACAATAGGCTTCTTGAGACTCAATCTCAAATTCACAAAAATCTTAGCCAGGCTAATACTAAGAGAAGTCTCAGAAGCAATAGATTACACTAATAAATCAGCACAATCTCAAGGCTAACTGAAACCTAGGAGAATATTCAAGTTTTTTTAATCAAATAGCTAAAAGATCACAATAACATAACAACTCCAAATCAACTAATTTCCATCATATAAATACGAACATATTAACTTTTCACTTGATTGATGTATATTAAAGCAAGCTAATTAATCTATAACAAAACAATAAAATGTAACAGATCAATAAATTAGAATATGTGTAATCAACTAACATGTATTATCTAAAGCAAGATCAACAGTTGATTACAGTCAGTTATATGTTAATAAACAAATATTGAATATGTAAATATATATAGTATAAGTCACATATCATAGACTTACTAATATCAATATAGTAACTTATTACCATATACGTTAAATAAAAAAATAATATATAATAATATTTATCTGATCACATGATTAAAAAGACACTCATATAATAATAATACATATTAATTTTTTTATGTATCACATGATAATATGTTGATGAAAGAATAAACAAAAATCTAAATTATAGAAAGAAGAGAAAAAAAGCTATTGAAAGTATTGGAAAAGATAGCTTCTTATCGAAATCTTTAACAAGTACTTTGGAAAACAAGAATGATATAGCATGAGCTGAGATCAACAGTAACCAATCAATCTTACATTCCTACTGAGTCAATACAGGTTTTCTTGATACTAGATAATATTATTATCAATCTATTGAGGATAGACCTATTAGTGCTGACAAAAGAATATATACTGCAGCAATATATATTCACTCTCTGGGAAAAGGAGCAAGGTAAAAAAAAAGATTTGAAAGTATTTATATTAGAATAAAAGATATATAATATATTAACAAACAAACCAGTAATACAGATATTAAACTCTAATCAAGTTAAAGTTATTATAATAGAATGCACCCAATAGAAGTTTAACCAACTTCTATAGAACTCAAAGAAGCATACTCCATTAAGGAGTTATAATGGAGGATAAAGCAATAGTAGAACAAATAGAAACAGAAGTGTTATGTAAGAAAGCTGAATTATAGATAACATGTCTTATAATGTAAGAAACAAGGTTTAAGGAACAACAGTAAATCCATTCTTTGCAAAACAACAAGGATCAATTAAAGTGATAGTACTTCAAGCCATGTTGCTAGGAGAAAATAGAGAAGAAAAAATTACATATCTCAAAGGAGCTCTAAAAATATCTAAAAGAATAAATTCCTTTAAAACAAAATTCATTAATGATAATTATTAAATTATATTTGACTTTGATAAAGAAAAAGATGCAGCAAGATATCTGGAGGCTGTTAACAAAAAAGAAACTGAGAACTTTATACTTAAAAAAATAGACAAAAATATGAGTATACAACCAGCCTTCTAAAGTATGTTCAGAACAAAAAGTTCTTCAAGCTAGAAAGCTTTTCCTTCGTCAAAAATAGATCAAAATATATTATATTGATAAGTACAAATTACAAGCTTGGCAAACATGTGATTAGATAAACAATGAAAGAATTTGGAGAAATTATTAATATTCATAAATATAAGATTTTTTTTATTAAAATAGTTTAGAGTTTACCTTTATGCTCACCAAGAATATATCAATATGGATAAGGTATAGGTAATCAAGATAAAATTCAATCAAGCATGATCTGTAATAGCTTACAAAGAACAAGATAATCAAGAAATTACTTAGATTCTAAAAAAGAAAAAGAGATACTCCTTAAGACTTTATAGAGTTGATAAATTATTTATAAAATCTATAAGAAGCCTTAAATCATATGAAGACTAAGACTTTTTATATATCAAAAAACAAGATTACTTTAATATTAGAAAACTACGTAGTAGTGTACTTTGAGAATGAAAAAGATCTAAAGGAGACACTCAGCATCAAATAAAGATTAACAATCAAGGGCTAAGGTGGAGTGTAAAAAATTATTATTATTACAAAGTATCAGCTAATCTAGCTAAGTTAGGTAATGCACATATAATGATTAAAAAAGTAAGGAAACAAGATTGTAAAAGCTGAGATAGAGCAAGTGGAAATAGAGAAAGTAATGAAGATATCATGGTAAACAAAAAAAAAGCTATACTGGCAGTAAAACTCAAAAAAAAACAATAGTCAGTTAGAAAATAAGAGAAGTATAATGAAGTCTATATCACCAATAACTAGTAACAATAGAAAGTCACTAGGGAGGCAAAGACATCAAGAAGCAAATCAAGCCCTATACCAGGTTTTACAATATTCTTCAGAAATAGCTGATGAAGCTTTGAATATCAAATAACATTAAAGGCAAACAATAAGATGGGAAACAAAAAGCCTAAGATAAACTGCAAAACAAGAGTCAGGAGTAGTCCAGTTAAGCAAAATATTGGAGAAACTTAGCAAATAACTAGACAAATTAGAGAAAGGTTCACTTAAAAGAAGAACCAATCACTTCTAAAAAGAATGTACTAGTTCAACCACAAAAAGAGAAGAAATATCAGCCCACTATTCTCAAATCAAATATAAAACAAGGGCAAAGTATGACAAATAGAGAAGAAAAATAATATATAGTAGCAAAGTAATCAAAATCTTGATATTTTTCTGCAAATAGAAAAAAATAAATTTCTAGAGAAAAATGGAAAGGATCAATAGATAAAAAAAATAAAAGAAAAAGATATATAGAAAAGAATAATTAGAATAGGAACCTACAATATTAGAAGTATTATTGATAATACAAACCAGTATGGTTTTATAAAATAAATACAAGAACAAGGTATTGGAATAATAGGACTATATGAAACAAAACTAATCAATATAAAGGCAAAATGAACCTTCCAAAAGTAAACAATCTTTAAGCATTTTTATAGTATCAATAAAGACACTCCATATGGTATAGAAGTTAGTCTCTTGATAAGAAAAGAATCTGAAAAGAAAAGTAGCTTCAGTAAAAAAGGCAAAATAATACATGATAATAGTTAATATGCTCATAAAACAAAATAAGATATGTATTATTCAGATCTATATTTCCTCAAACAAACAATAAAATATAAAGATACAGAAAAGAGTTCAAAGTTTCATTAAAGAAAAAAATAGATAAAGCTTTCATATAATAGTAATGTAAGACTTTAATGCTATATACAATCTTGTAGAAGACAGGGTATCAACATCTAGAGCTAAATTTAAACCATCTTGATATTTGAAAATACTATTATTTAACTTTTTAGATGAATGGTTCTTCCTTGATATACAGGCTATATAGGAAGAAAAAGATAAAACTTCAATAAGATAGTATGCTACTAATAGTAGTTGAATTAATTATGTATAAATATCTCAAAACCTTACAAACTATTCAATATTCAGATTTAACAATTAAAGTATGGAAAAAATAATAAAAAGTGATTATACTATGCTAGTGCTAATAATGCATAATAACAATATCTTCACAAGAGATATTAAAAACAAACCTTTTACAAAAAGTAAATAAAAAATTGATATAAAAGAATCAACACTTGAACAGTAAAAGGCATTCAATAAAAGCTTAAATCATAAACTTAGAATAGCAATAGATCCATTATTTAAAGAAGAGCCTAAAAAAAATAAAAAAAAAGTTCAAGCAAACAAAATCTGGAAGACATTCAAAAAATAAATATGCAGGACAACACATAACAAGCTTATAATTAAGAAGCTATCTGCTTTCCAAGAAAAACATCATAGGCATGGGCCAGAATTCATTAAGTATTAAAGAGCCCTTCAGCTATTTGCATTTTTTAAGAAGACAGAAAGTACATATGATCCAATAAAATTGCAAGTTCTTAATATGGCAATTAGGAAATACAATACTATTTTCAGTTCTAATAATTAGATTGAAAATTATTACATCCAATATAGCATTTCTCAAATTCTATGGAAACTATTAAAAAAGGATATACAAGATACAATAGAAGGTCCAAAACTCACTTGTTAGAATATAGAGACAAAAAAAACAAGAGATGCTATCAAATAAGCCTTGAAACAGAGATGTAATGACTTATATAGCAATCAAAGGAAAATAGTAAACTCCTTGATTGACAGAAAGCATATTAAAATAACATTGTATAGAATCAAGATTAAAGATAAAAAAAAGAAATATATAACTATCAAAAAGAAAAAATTGAAAAAGAAATAAGAAGATATCATCACAAGACATTTAAAAAATAAAATGCCAATTTTGACAGCCTTACAGAATATTGGAAAGAAGAATATAATCCTAAAGGCTATATTAAAAAAGGTAATACAAAGACCCATTGGAGCCAATCTTCTAAGAAGAACTATATGAAATGTTTCAAGGACTTCTCAATAATAAAGCTTCAAGGAGATCACAAATCAGCTATAAAATGCTAAAAAGATTGAGTCAAGAAGAAAAAAAATATCTTAAAAAGATACTTAACTGCTTTTTAAGGTAAAAAGTTACTTCAATAAGATGAAAGCAAAGTCATATATACCCCATAGCAAAGCCAAAACCATGGAGATGTGAACTCCTCAACACTAAATCAATAGTATTGCTGGAGATCATAAAAAAATGCTTTATTAAAATCCTTATAAACAGATTGAGAAATATCTGCAAGATTAACAATATCCTGAGAGAATCTAATTATGTAGGATTGCTAAAAGAAAATATAGTAGAACTGATTCAAATTCTCAATAACATTTGTGAGGAAACAAGAGAAAATAAAAAAGAGTTATGAATACTTTTCAAGACACAGCAAAAGCATAGAATACTATTAGCCTGAATATATTAATCAAGGCAATAAATAGAATCAAGATATCAGAAAACTTTATCTAAATAATAATAAGTCTATTTTAAAATCAAGAATTTAAGATCATATTTGAGAAAGATTTAACTGAAGTAATCATAGCAGAAGATGGAATTGATCAAAGAGAAACTATTTTACCACTAATATGAAGAATATTCTATGCTTCTTTATTGTACAAGATTCAGAATAATAAAACAAAAGGCTACAAAATATCAGTAGCTTGAAATCCAGAGTTAAAGGAAAATACTGGAAGAAAGCTAGAATCAAGGCATACAACTATTATATTCATGGATAATATAACATGGATAGCAAGATCCAAAGAAAATATGGAAAAGATTCTGAAAAAAGCAAAAATCTTTTATAGGACAAATAACTTGTAGATTAATAATAGCAAATCAGTATTAATTATTATTAATAATTTCAATTAATATCCAGAAGAGATTCAAGCAAAGGTTGACAGAGAAGTAGTTAAAGAATTGAATAGATCTAAACAGACAAGATTCCTAAAGATCTGGATAGGTAATTGGAAATTTGCTATTGAGTTCAAAGAATAAATGCTTAAAGAAATCAACATGTTATAAAGTCCCTAAAGAACAAAAAGTTAATTGATAAGCAAGTAGTTTATATTCTAAACAGAGTCCTAATATCTAGAATCGAATTTAAAATGTAGTATAGTATATTATTCTGGCAAATGTGTAATGCTCTAACAATGCCATATAGAAAGCTATTTAAAAATAAGATCACTCCATGTCAATTTATATCTAATAATATAGTATATTATCGCAGGATTTACAATTTAAAGAATATATAGATGTTGTAAAAAGAAAGTCAGATAACAAGATTATGCAATAGTTAAATAACTTAAGGCCAGCTGGAATCACAACAATTATCAGGTTAAAGCAATCATAGATTAAGTACTGTAAATCTCTCAATTTGCTTATATGTAACTTACTAAACTATTTTCTAAGAAGAGGCAACTTCACATTATAAGTACTGAAACTGATCAAAGATATAAAGATAATCTTTTATAGTTGGAAGTGGAATGATATCTTTAATTGAAGTATCGAAAATAATCTAATTAAAGATTATCTGATAATAGATGAATATAGTAAAGCTATTCTATCACTCAAATACAATAAGTTGATATATATGGATTAGCTTATTAACTATAAAAACTAGAGAAATATGGGACTGGTGAATGCTTCAACTCTTACAAAAGATAAGTAAGGAATCTATTCCAGAATAGTACTTGTCAATAACAAAGGAGATGTGAGGAAACAAGTTAGAACAGCTCATAAGATTCTGGAAAGAAGATTGGTTAAAGTGAAATGCAAAACTTCCAGTACTTAATCTTAATCTTAATAAAAGACAAAAACTTTGAGTAGTTATCAAAAGCAATAATCAATAATGACAACTTGTTTGGGAAAAGTTGATTCTAGGTAATAATAAAAAATGTATTAAAATAGATTAATTCAAATATGATAGCTTCAAGAAAAACTTAGAATCAAAACTGATATTATATCAAGACTGCCTAGAAGGAATCAAGATTGAAAACTGATACATAGTAAAATCAAACATAGAACAAATATATATAGTTCTTTATCTTAATATTAGGAAATCTACAAGGAGAGTTCAACTTTTAAAAATCTCTTGTTTCAAGATAGTCCTAGAGGGAACAATAAGTAGAACAATTCATATAGACTCAGGAACTATACAATATGATAGAAGGCAACTAAAAGAAATAGAGATGGAGAACTGAGAGAAGAAGCTCATTAAAAAGAATATCAAAGAAGGTACGTATCAAACCCATCTGATTGAAATACTCAGATATAACAAAGAGATAATAGTAATAATATAATGATCTTTTACTCTGATGGATTCCTTGTTAATCATGAAAATAAAAACATGAAGATAAATGCAACATGGATATAAATTGGAGAAGCAAGAAGGGAAAGCAAGTTTCAAGTAGGGGTAGCTGATTGGCTTTCATCCACAAAAGCAGAACTAGTGGTGATAATCATTATACTACTAGTAATAATAGATCCCTAAAGTATTTAGTATATAAAATTTCACAGATCACTTATGTTCTTTTTTGAGGGACAAAATTCATAACTCTTCACTTTAATAGGTACAAAAGTCAAAAAATGTTATAAATAAATAATTTGGATAATGAAAAACAATTGTGAATAGGTTTTTTATAGTTATTAATTTAAAAATTTTAATGTTTTCTAGTAAGGGACATTTGACTTCTCCTCCTTTAGGGACCCATCTTTAACTACTAGTAGTATTAGTTAATAGCAAGGTTAAGATCCATACTGACAGCAAAGCCAGCATTTACTAATAGAAAACTATAAAAAAAAGGATCCCAAAAAACACCTAAAAGATGGTTAAATAAATAAAATTGGTTCTTATAAATATGAAAGTTGAGTCTGGTAAAGAAAAAAGAATTAGATCTAAATCTTATCAAGGTTATATTCAATATAATAAGGAAGCAGACATTATAGCCAAAAAAGTATTAAAGTTCTTAATAATAGAATGGCAAGATCTGAACTTACCTAAGATTATTATCAAAATCAAATAGCAAGATATAGTATTGAATACTTCAATAAGGCAGTTTATTAAAAAAATTAATATTAAAATAATAATGTATCAATAGACAATCCAAAATAGAATAGACAAAAAGTAAAGTTATCAAATCCAAGATCAGCATAGGCATACATAGGATCTAGTTTGGAAACAAATGAATAATGAATATATATGAAATATCTCATTTAAAGAATCACAAGAAAAAAACATTCTTGTTAAGATGATCAGTGACAAGCTATCCATATTCATAAAGCTAGTCATAAGAAGCCAGACTTATATAAACAAGTAAAATATCTCATATATAGATAGTAAGAAGAAACAATAGAACATTTGCTAAAATATTTAGCATATAAAACTTAGTGGTAAGAAACTTGACAGAAGGATATAGAAGATATGATGCAAGGTTTCAACAAACCCTTGACAGATAGGAAAAAGGAGTTAGAAGAAAAAGAAATAAGTTTGACAATTAATAACAGAATAAAAAAAGGAGAAATGGATAAGAAAATAGCTCAACTAGTGGAAAAGATCTCAAATACTGATCAAGATATACTTAGTTTCTGCATAGGATTGATTGAAAAAAACCTAATAGATGAAATAGTAACTTGAAGTGCTATAGAAAGAAAATTGATAAAGAAACAAGAAAATGGATAATGAAGATGCAGAAGAAAATAAGTAACCACTTCAGAAAGAAAATTTGCAATGTTAGATGCAAGAAAGTAATAGAGTAAGAATAGATATTAGGAATCAACAGAAATGACAAGATCAAAAGGTTGACATATCTATAGAAGCAAAAAAACAGGATCAAGGTACCAAGAAATCAGTCATATCAAGTATCAGTAAAGGAAGAAGAATTAGAAAATGTGATACTCAAACAGGTCATAAGAGATGGGGTAATGTATGGGATGAAATAGTTGGGTTTTAATCTCTGTCAGAACTCAAAAGAGTGATCTGCAGTAGTAATCTGTAGGCAATGATATTAGAAGTTGGAAGCGTATTTATCTGAACTCCTAATGGAGTGATAAATTACTTCCAAAGTTACTCTTAGAAAGGTAAAACAATCAAGACGAGTGAGTTAGTTAAAGAATTAGCTTTAGCGCCTCATATTATATGTATAGTTTACAAATATTTAATAAAGCATATGTAACTAGTCTAACAGAGGCAATATATATATATATATATATATATATATATATTAAAATAAAGACTTTCATATTTTTTTTTTCAAACAACTCTTTCCCGTAGATCCATCTTTTTTTCAAAATTTCCTTTTTGGTAATTTTTAGAGAAAAGTCATAAAACAACGGCAAAGAGTACACAACATGGAGAGAGATAAAAGATCCCAATATGCGAACAGCAGGCCGAACTACAACATCAACAAACTGTCAAAAGGGAGTGCCACCCTCAT
>CAJVPT010005034.1:0-12669 GCA_910592055.1 Acaulospora colombiana | reverse complement strand
GTTTAAGAAAAAATTTTTAAAAAAGGGAAAATTACTTGTGACTATAATAAATATAATTGATTACTTATTGATTCACAAATAGAATTTTTCCATAAATATTAAAAAATAAAAAGCAAACATTCAAAAATAAAAAATTCATATTTTGACACAAAACAAGAAATATTTTATCAAGTCAAATTATATTATTAAGTAACAATTAACAAAATTTAAATTGAATAGTGCAAGTATTAAAAATAATGAATCAGAAGTTGATAATAAGAAAGAAATAGATAATATATTTAAAGACTATTTGGCTACAAAATATGAATTTTTATCTAATTCTAGCAAATTTTCAAATAGTTATTTTATATAGATTTTGTTATTAATTATGAACTATGAAATTCAATTTGATTTATCAAATAATGCAATAGATATATTGCTAAAATTTATAAAATTGGTAAAAGAAATTTAAGTTATTTTGTAAATATTTATATATTAATAACAATATACTTATATTATTAGACCAGTTTGTTAATTTTGTGATATATTAAATATGTTATAAATTATATAGACAAGATAATATTCTTGATTTTTAAAAAAACAATCAATTATTAGTTATGAAGTATATTAATATTGAATTTTCAAATTTAGCAATAAAATAAAGAGTAACTTGTGATTCTTCACTATTTAAATAATCAAAATTATTAAATAAAAATGTAATTAGTTAGTTTAATTTAGTTTTTTCATATTCTACTATTCAATATCCATTATTACAAATATATCAAATTTTAAATTTCAAATTTAATCTTTGGTATTAAATAGATCAATCAAGTATTAATAAACTTTTATATGATATCTATGATAGTAATATTTGAAAAACTTTTAAAAATAAAAATTCAAATTATTTTTTAACAAAATAATAATTGATTCACATTTGGAATTGGTATTAAATATTGATTGGTTTCAATCATTTGATAATAAAGTATATAATATTAGGATTATATATGTAATTATTACAAATTTATTACACAAAATATGATTTAAGCATAAAAATATATTAATTATTGATATATTATCAGGTCCCAATAAACCAAGTTTATATCAAATAAATTATTATATTTCTTCAATTGTTGATAAATTAATGCAACTATAATAAGAAATAAAGTTTGATTCAACTACTAAAAATAAAAAAGAAAAAATAATTTAAATGACTTTAATTTTAATTTTATGTAATATTCCTATAGCACAAAAAGTATATAAATATATTTTGATAATAGCATCATGTTATTGTTGCAAAAAAAATATCAATTTTAAAAATAATTATTATAATTTTGATAGCATGAAGAATATAAGTGAATAGTTTATACTAAGAGATTTAATAATACATAAATAAAATTTTATTAAATAGAAACATTGTAATTCAAATGCAATATAAAAATATTTTACCAATAATAATCATATCAAATAGTCCAAATTTCTTCGCCTACCTTACTTTGATCCAATTTGGCATTTAGTTATTGATCCTATGTACTATCTTTTTTTAGATATTAATAAATAAATTGTTAAATAAATATGGATTAAAGAAAGAATACTATCAAATAATACATTAGATAAAATACAATAAATGATAAAAATGCTTTAAGTATCATCAGATATTGGTCAAATTCTAAGAAAAGTAAATAATAATAAAGAATTTTTGAACTTTACTGTTGATTAATAAAGAAATTTTTTTACAATATATGTAATTATCATTCTATAAAAATATCTTTCAAATGTGAATCATCAAATTTTAATAAATTTAATCAAGAATTGTCAAATTTTAATATGTCAAATTTTAAGAAAAATTTGTTAAATAAGGTTCATGAAAGTTTAATCACAATGATTAAACTAATAAAATGAAAATATGGAGAAGAAAAAATTATTTTGAATCTTTATCTTTTATTATATTTATATAAATACATGTATGATTATAGACTATTATATGTATTTTGGTACTTTTAATTTGAAAAGATGAATAGTATATTAGATAGGTTTTTAAACAAATTTAATATTTAAAAATAGGATTCTAATAAATTTTTAATCTAGGTTTATTGCCTAATAGTTACTTAAATATTAAATCTGAATTAATGTGAAGATTAATAAATAATTGTTAAATTATCTATATCCTATTCTAATATCAGAGGAATGAAATTTTAAATAATCGATCAAATATCAGTTCAATTTCTTAACTTTTTTGGAATGGAAGCTCAGTTATATTTTTTGACTTTGATTAAGTAATATACAAATTAATGCAGAAATTACAAAGGTTGTTATATGAAACCATATATTATTTATATCAATAAATTCCCTAAAACCTGATCTTTAATAGATTTACTGGATGATTTGTTGCCCAAAGATATCCGGTTGGATTAAATTTCTATTACTACTTTTATCTAGAAAAAAACTAGACACCCCTTATTGAATCTTTAATCCTTTCAAATTCTTCCTAACTAACATATTATGGTGGACTTGCTAGTTTCAGAAAAGGAGAAGTATATCTTTTTTTTAATTCTGATAATTATGGCCTGTAACCAATATAGAGTGTGTTCAAATAAAGAGTATAAGTTCAATAGTATTTTTATATTGTACAAGGGTAAAAAAACTATTTGAATTAGAATGAAAAAACCCTGAAGTGATTTTGGAATAAAAGAATAGTTGTGTCTCCATGAGTAGTGTGAGTTTTTGAAGTTCTATTCCAATAGGAAAGATACTCATTCCATAGTTATAATACCTTTGAAGAGTAATAAGAGAGAGAAGAACATAGTCCATATAATTTTTACCCACTCATATCTCTAGAATATGACTTATAATAGACCTAAAGTTCTTATAAAGCTTAGGAAATGCATTCACATCATGTATTACATGTATCCTTGTTTACATTTTTGCTAACTATAAAGCAACTAATTCCAATCTTTAGCTAATCAATCCATTCAAAATCCAGTGTAATAAAAAATTCAGGATCAAGCTAGAATAAGTAAAATCCTTTAAAAAAACTAAGAAAAAACTGCTATATGCTAAAAGAAAAGCTGTTTCTGCCTATATTAGTGATGTCAGTTTTTCAGGCTGGTATAAAGTTGTTGATCCACACTTCTTCCAGAACTTTGGGACCTTCATAGGAAAGAGAAAAAGAGTATTTTTTCATTTGGTTTCTTCTTTCTAGAAAAGTTTTTTTTGTCATTAACTTCTTAGGTAAAGAGTTTTTAAAGAGTAAAAGTAAACAAAAAAAAAAAATAAAATATAACTACTGTTAAATAAAGCAAGTGTTTTTAAGAAAAGTTTTTAAGTTTTATTACTCTCCAAACATAAAGTTTTGGAGGAACACTTCTTTGAAAGTAGTAATCAAGAATCTATAAAAAGAGTTTTTCTAATTAAAATATCTAAATAATTATATATATATACTATATATCAGATTCTTTATTTTTTTTTATTACCCTATATTAGGCTAGATATATGTACTTTATTAAACATTTATATACTGTATATTTTAAATGATTCACTAAAGCTAAGACTTTACCTAACTCACTTATCGCTATTTTGTCTTAATATATCAAAACTCTAAGTACAACTTTGAAAGTGATTTACTGCTTCATTAATGGTTCAGGTAAATACTTTTCTAACCTTTAACATCATTGCCTGCAGATAACCACTGCAGATCACTATTTGTTATTTTGAGCAAGCTTAAAATTCAACCACTTCATTCTATAAGTAACACCTTTGTATAGAATTTCTTTCAAGCTTTCATTTTCTTGAGTTTTTTTCTCTAGTAGAAGATCTTTACTTTTGGGAACTGATGGTTTTAAGCTATTGTACCCGAGGATCAGTTGGTTTTTTCTACTCTGTAAATCTCTTATAAATATTACCATTCAATTATCTTCTCACATCTTTTGTTTCAAATCTTTTTCCTAATTTGGTTGCACACTCTTCTTTGTATTTTTGACATTCATTTTTTTTGTCTTATTACCAATTCTTTTTCCATGGCATTTCAGATCTACTATTTTTAGGATTAGGTCTCTCTTTACTAGTCCTGTGCAAAAGCTTAGAGTGTCCTGACTGATTTTTGAAGTCTGTTCTATCTGTTTAGATTTATTTATCCAACTCAGCCATTTCTTTTTTATCATGGATAATCAACCTTACATGTTTTTCTTCTACCTCTTTTTTTTTCTCTTGTAAAAGCCATCTGAAGTCTCTAAGAATTTCATCTTGTCCTTTATTTTATTCTTCCTATAATTGTTTTTTGTACTGTTATGGATCATATGGGTGATGCGATTTATATGTAATGGTCTATAATCCAAAAACCTAAAAGTCTGGCATGAAAGATTGAGTGTCGTAAGATAAGAAACTATAGATAAGGCTCAGGTACTGATAAGGGAACTATGTATATCTGTAAAAGTATGAAAAGTTTAGCAAAGCTTAGGGTTAGTATAGCCGATTATAAAGTAGATAGTCCATTATTAGTTAGAAAAGTATAAATAGCTTATCAATATATGCTGAGAAGGCAGGGCTGAATGTGTTAAGAAAAACCACCCTTATTGAGAATAGAGATAAGAGTTAGTGAAATCACAAAGAAACAGAATGCAATAAAGAGATACTTACCTTTGGCCAAGTCAATTACCCTGCCTCTGCCTTCCCTAAGTGTTTTTTATAGTTGAGTTCTCTTTTTTGTGAATATTTATGAGATATCTAGATTACGCGAGGTGCTACAGATTAGTGACAGACTTACCGGGTTAGTCCACAATAGTACGCTGGACACTTTAGTAAATGTTCAAAAGTTTCACTTTGCTGACTGCATGCAATACACTTTACTTAGTTGTAAAGGTTAGGCCTTCTAGTTGCCAGCTTGTTCAAAGTAGGTAACTCATTATTCATGAGTTTTATAAGAAAGCTTTTTCACTACAATTGTTTAAAGGAAGTGTCCCAGGTGTGTCCTTCTTTCATTCTTTCCTATATAAGGTCACAAGTATGATCTTGCTGTTTTATAATTTGATGACTCCATCTTTTTTCTATTCTGTTTTGTTGTGTTTACTGGAAGGTTATTATTTTATTGTTTACTTTTTTGACAAACTGTCTTATTGGGTCATCCAGCATCTTTTCTTGCCATTTAATTTCTGTGATAATCTTGTATGAGGTCAGCTCTTTTCATTCTATTGTTGGGAGTTTCAGAGCTTTTTTGGCTAGGACATCTGCTTCTTTATTGTGGGGATCATTGGAATGTGCCTTAATCTTGATAAGTTGCAGATTTATAGTCTTTTTCTTTACCAATTCTAATATTCGTGTCCATAAGGACCAGTTTTTTTTTTTAATCATCTTTTGTAAGTTCACTTTGGATCTTCTCTTTCTATTGTTTTCCCCTTGAAGATACAAACTGGACTATCTGTATGGATTTCCATGTCACTATTCACTAGAACCACCAGAAGTATAATAACAATTGCTACAAGTTCTGCACATGTTGAGGAGGGCCAACTATCTATTCCTGTCTGAAAACTACTTTCTTTACCCATATCTTCTATCTGGATCCATACTGCTCCCATTTTCATTTCTTCATTTCTATAATTAATGAGTGATCTATTGGAGTAGAAGATTAGCTTTTTGTCATTGAATCCCAGGTTGCATTGAAGTATTTCTATTAGGTGGTTCTGATATACTTCTTCTATAATATTGTCTCTAATGATGATCTCTTTATATCTTTTGATATCTATATGATTCACTATATTGGTTGGAAGTAAGGTTTAAGAGTTTGGATTCATATTAGTAACCTTTTCTATTGTTTCTTCTAGTGATGTCTTGAAGCATGAAATTGTTAGTTCTTGAGCTCTTCTGGTTGACTTTCTTGTATTAAGATATAAAACTTCATATATATCTTTTATATCTTTCTTTAATATACATCCTCTTTCTTGTCTTGTACCCTTTGGGTATTCTGAGCACCTTATTAATATTATTGTTTGAGTATTATCATTACTACAGCAGTCGAAGTGTTCGATGTTGACTCTGTGTCCTACTTTTATCTGTTGTAGTTTTTCTCAGATTATGTGATGCCTAGCTTTTTTTGTAATAATCCATAGTTTTTGTCAATTGTTATAGTTTGAATTAATTGCAACATATTTTATTTCCCACTTTGTCCAATCTCTTTTTCATATACTTATGAGTTAACCTACCTTATTACTTGGAAGAGTTTTGATTAAAGCTAGAAACTATTCAAAAATAGGACCTTTACTGGTGTTCTGAAGTAGTTGGAGTATTCACCAATCCCTAATTTCTTTAGTAGCTTGATCAATTAGCTGGTTTACATACAGAAGTTTATTGGTTCTTAGTAATGTTATAGCTTTTCTATATTCTTCTAATGCAAAGTCTTCTTTAATTAAACTATTTTCCTTTTTCCATTCAAAGATTTCTTGCTATTTTCAACTGTGAAAGGTTATTCTTATATTTTTAGCCAACTTTATCACTTGAACAGTGAAGTTTCATTTATCTGATAGATGATTCAAGGAGTTGCATGTTAATAGATTAAGCAGTTTCCAATTCTTTATCTGTACTTATTTGTGTAATATTCTAACAGAAACATATAGAAAGCTCTTTAAAAATAAGAGTACCCTATATAGATCAATACCACTTTTAAGAGCTCTGATTACTATGTCGATCTCTTTTAGCACCTTTTCTTTGAGTTCAACTGCAGTTTTTTGATTTCCAGTCCAGATTCCTAGAAATTTTGTATATTCTGCCCTGCTGAACTCCTACCACTTCTTTTTTTATACCGATCTGAACTTCTTTTGAATAGCAATTAGAATTGTTAATAGTAATTAGAACTAATTTATTACTATTTATTTGAAAATAATTGGCTTTGTAGAAGACTCTTGCAGTTTCAAGGATTTCTTCTATATTCTTTTTGGATCTTGCTATCTATGTTGTATCATCCATAAAGACCATAACCGTATGTCTGGATTCTAACCTTCTTTTGATCTGTCCTTTGAGATCTGGATTTCAGGTGACCAATATTTTGTATTCTTTTTCTTTGTCATTCTTAATCTTGCAGAGTAAAGAATCATAGAATATTCTCTATAGCAATGGTAAGATGGTTTTCCCTTAATTGATGCCATCCCCTGCTTTTATGAGTTTTGTGAGATCATTTTCAAAGATGACTTGAAATTCTCTATCATGAAATAGGCTCAATATAATCTTGATAAAACCCTTTGATATTCTGATTCTTTCCATTACTTTGATTAGCATATCCAGACTAATTGTGTCATAGGTTTTAGTAGTATCTTGAAAAAGTGACACAATTCCTTTTTATTTTCTCTTGCATCTTTGCAGATATTGTTAAGGATTTGAATTGATTCTGATGTACTTTTTTCAGGGAGATCCACGAAATTGGGACCTTTAAGGATGTTATTGATTTTATAGATATTTTTCATCCTATTATTAAGGATTTTTGTGAAACACTTTCTTGTAACTTTCAATAAAACTATTGGTTTTGTATTTATTAACTTGCACTCTCATGGTTTTGGTTTGGCTATGAGGTATATATGGCTCTGTTTCCAACAAGTGGGGATTACCTCCTATCTCAAGAAGTTATTTAACATTCTTCTTAGAATTTTTTTTCTATCCTAACTCATTTTCTTAAGTATTTTATAGCTAATTTGTGACTGTATTGGTGCCTTGTTGTTTGAAAGTATTTAAAATATTTCACCTAATTCCTCTTGTGAGATTGGCTCAAGAAGATCTTTATATCATAGTTCTTTAATATAATTCTTGGATCTATATTTTTCTTTTCAGTCTTCTATAAGACTATTGAAGTTGGTATCTCTTTTTATAAATGCTTCTAGATAGTATTGCCTTAGTTCTTTCTCTATTTTACCTATTTTGGTTGTTATGTATTCTGTACCATCCTGTGACCTTAACTCTATTCAATGCAATTTTACTTCTTTTTCTGTTTGTTAGGGAGCTTAACATTCTTCTTTGATTGAATTTTAGGTCATCACATCATTGTTCCAAAGCAACCTTGATTGTGTCTCTTGTTTTTTTGGCTTCAATCTTTTGACTAATAATTTCAATCTCTCTATTGTATCCTGGATATCCTTTTTTAATAATAATCAGAACATGTTGAAGATGCTATGTTGGATACAATGGTTTTTAATCTGATAGTTAGGGTTATATGTTGTATTGTGTATTTTTATTGCCAAGCTGAGGATCTGCAATTTGGCTATTTCTCTTGATGCTTCAACCTTCTTGAAGAGCTCTTTCACCCGTAGGGCTTTTCTGTATATGATGAACTCTGAACTATATCTATATTCAGGTTTTTCTTTGTGTATAATTAGTTTCTGTATTGTAAGCTTGTTGAAGACTGTTTTGCAAATTTGTTTTTCAAAGGTTTTCCAGATCTTGTTTGCTTGGTTTTCCCTTTCATTTTCATTGGGTTCTTCTTTAAATAGGGATTCCAATGTTGTCTTGAACTTGTGAACTAAGTTTTTATGAAAGGTTTGCCATTGTACTAGGGATGTTTTCTTAATATCTGTTCTTCTTAATTGTTATTTAGAAGACTTTATGGTATTACTTTGTATAAAGAGATTATTGTCATGTAAAGTTATAGAAATCATGGTGTGGTCACTTCCTGTGACTTCTTTTATTTCTTCATTATTATTTTTTTAACTAGTCAACTGACAGGACGAATCTTTATTGAGAAATCAGTAGTACATTTTTGGATTACATAAGCAATTCGTATAACCTTATTCTTTAACTACTTATTTTAACCAAGTTCACAAATTTTACTATGTTAGTAATACTATTTTAGTCAGTTGCCTTGTTCTGCCTGGGACTATAGAATTCTGAAAGGCCACTATGGAATTCTTATTGTTAATCTTCAAAGGGCCATGTTGTGTGTTCCTTAGTAGATCTTGTTTACTGCTTGATAATTGTGGATTCCATGAATGATCCCTGTCATGTTTGTGTCCTTCGCAAACTAGTCGAAACTTTGATGGCACAAATCTCTGATCATGTTCTTGATATTTAGGTGATTCAATGGTATCATATAATTGTGCAGCATATAGCCTTCCATTGCCTTATTTTTAACCACTCTTGCAAGTTGGCCTTATAGGGGTTTCTCTTGATTACTTCGTAATAGATTGTTTCTTCCACTGAATTGGTTACTTTGATGATTGTTTTCAAATTTCTTCTCCCAGGGTCTGCCCCTGTAGATTGCCTAATATGAAGCTAACGCTAACCACCAGTCTTCACAATAACTGTCCTTTTTGATAGTCATTGGTTTTACAATCATAGAGATTTTCCATTAATTGTTGTTACGGCCCAATACATTTCAATAGGTACAAATGACTGAAGTCTTTTTTATCTCCCATAGGATATAGTTTTGGCAAGAAATGGATGTCCTTCCCATTTCCATTAAGAGGCTTGAACTAATCGACATTTTTCCTGGCTTGTCTTGGATCCTTATATATTTCAGGTTGCAGGTTTATCAAAGATTTTCTTAGCACTAAAACCAGCTGAGGCTTAAATAACCTGAGTTTTACATAGTGATCAGATGGTGGATATCTATAGATTATTTGTGAGTACAAAGGTATATATAGTGATAAGCATGTATCTTGTACAATGTAATCCATATATTGTGAAAACTGTTCCTAGGTGAGATTGAACCAGTAACTCGTGGATAGTAACCTGGGAATGTATCCACTATACTATTGACCTGCAGATCATTTTATTTTTTCATTATCAAATTATAGTATTGGGTATCTGAATAGGCTTTGTGATATCCAGAATATTCAATTTTAACACTGCTTGTTGTGTCCCATCTTATGGGAGTCTTGTTTATTCCTTCCCATATGGCTTGTATATCTATAAATTCTCACTCATCAAGAAAATCAAACAATGGAATTTCAGGATATCAAAAGAATTTGAATTTTGCTTTGAAAGATGAGATTCTATCTTCCAATGGGTTGTAAGCAGCATTAAAGTCTCCCATTATAATTGTGTGAAAGCCTTTTCTATGTTTTGTTTTGCTAAGGCTGATTATTTTCTTCTGCACTTTTTTGTATCTTTGCTTATATGATGGAATATAGACCTGTATAATACAAATATTTTTATTTTTCATCAGCAAGTTGGCAGCTATAATATATCTGACTTCTTCTTCAATTGATGCCACCTTTTTCTCTAGGTCTTTTCTGATAAGAAGACTAACTTCTGCTTCAAAGGGTATGTCATAATTGGTACTATGGAAGTGTTTGTAGGCTTTTTGTTTGTTGAAAGTCCATTTGACATTAGCTTGAGTAAGTTTTGTTTCATATAAATCCATTATACCGATCCCTTGTTCTATAATTTCTTCAATCAAACTTCTTTGATTTATCTTATCTGTGATACCTCTGACATTATATGTTCCAATCCTAATTACTCTTTTATGTATGTTTCCCATTTTGTTCTATTCCTTTTCTATTATTATATATTTTTTTTTTGTTGAGTAAAATATCACATTTCTTTTATAAGAATGTTGTTAGATCTTAATTATAATATTATTCTAATAAATCTCTTTTTCTTGTATTTGTTTTCTGTCCTTATTGTTAGTTGCTATTGAGGATGAAGTGAACATGTTTACCTTTTGTCTCTTTGGGTTGCCTATTTCACTATGTTAGGAGTGATTGGCCCCTCTTCTCACTCTATTTATTTTGTTTAGAGTTATTTGTTCTTCAAGTCTATTTATTTTATTACTCAGTTTTTCAAGATTGACTAATATAAGCTGCAAAGGGTCTTGGTTGCTTTCTACCTCTGATTGGGTATCCTCACTGCTGATATTCTACTGGTGAGTTTTTTGTTTTTTTATTGGCTCTCTATTACTACCTGCAGCAGGATATCTAGTTGTTTTATGATTCTCCTGCCTTATACTATTATTATCATTTTGTTTTGTTTATCTTTAGTTTCTAGAGCATGTAGGTTTTATAGTATAGGGATAACAATAAGAGGAGAAAGAAAATCTTGTGGACTTATGGCCTGTTAGTAAATCTGAAATTGATTCATTATCTATATTGATTTTTTGAAATCTTTGATAATATGATTTTCTTTCTTTACTTATAGAGCTAATATTTTTTCTATTGCTGGAATTCTTTATACTCCAGAATAGTCTTAAACCTTGTAAGAAAATATGTTATTTGTAGGCCTTGTCCTTATCCTCTCTTGTCACAAAATAGATAACTGTAAAGTTCTATTTCTTTAATGTATAAGGATTTTTGGAAGTATAGTATACTTTTGCCTAGGTACCATGTAGAGCTCTTGCTATCAAGCTGATATATATTCTGTTTGTACCAAACAGTCTAGCTGAGTTGATATTTCTCGTGATTAGAGTGACATTTATCTTTTTATCAATCAACTCTGATTTGATGAAGATAGCTCTAGATATTTCAGTACCTATAGGTGTTGTCCATACTTCTGCGAGATCTTATTTAATATATTTATGAAGCTTGAAATAGACCTTGGTCCTAGTTTTCATCTTGGCCTTATAGATATGAATATTTTGAACTGTTCCATATCTCTTGAAATGTTTGGCTATATAACTTCTGAAACTTTCTGATCTAGATCTATTAGACTGACATGCCATTTATCAGATCTATTTTCCCCTTTGAATTTCTGAAAGATTTTTTTGTTTTTCTCTTTTTTGGTTATATGGATAGAACATAGAGTATGAGGAGTTATTTATTAGATAGTAAAATTATCCTCTTTGCTATCTATATCTTCTATATATTTTAGGACATCCTCTTTTTCTTGTATCAAAAAGGTTAACCAGTTATTACAATTGATAAATTCTTTTTTAAGAGGTGCCTTTCCTCTGTGATAGTTTCAGATATTGCTTAGGTAGGTCTTGGCTTCTTCTTCTGTTTCCCTTGAAATATTGGCCATTATGGCATCAAGAATATATATTCCTTCTCTTTCTATAAAATATAGGATTTTCAATAGGATGAAGTTCCTGTTTCTCATGTCATATGAACTATAATTACTGATGTTGTTACTTTTTATTTTCTCTTAAAGTCTTTGTATTTTGGCCTCTTTTTGTTCATAAACACCAGTCATTGTGATTTTATTATCTATTATTGACTCAGTATCTACATGTTCTGTAATCTCCATTGGTTGACTTTTCAGCTCCTGTGAATCACTTGCATTCTTGATAATTTCTATAAATTTGTCTTCTATATAGGGCTGTAGAAAATCTTTTTCTTTTTCCTTTCCTTATTTTCAAAGATATAGGATATGTTGAGTAAGAATCCATTCTTTATAGAATGTTGCTTTGTCTATTCCTAGGATATTAGCAATAATACTATCTAGGATGGTAAAGGTCTCTGGTGCAGGAATTGTTTTTTCTTTTAAATCTCCTTCTTTTTGTCTTACCAACTATTGGGATGTCCATAGTTTTGAGGTTTCATTATGCTTTCTTGAAAGCTTAATTAAGGTATTCAAGATATCTTCCTCCCTTTTATTTACTATATGAAAAATATGTTGTGCTCTATCCATATTGATTATGTCATATGATTATTGGATAAGTTACACTTCACGGATTAAATCTGTTTATTTGTTTACTTATTCAGATAGTTTTTTTTTTTTTTTTTTAAGCGCTGGCTCAGCCTTACTTTATTTGGATTAAGTAGAAATGTACATATTGTTTATGCT
>CAJVPT010005033.1:0-12670 GCA_910592055.1 Acaulospora colombiana | reverse complement strand
TATTCTGGGGAAACAAGACAAATTGACTATGATGAAAGGCACTCAGCCCGGGATCGCTAAAGATGATCTCGGATGATGTTATGCGAAGAGTTCAAAAATAGTAGACAGGGCAGACTTTGGGTCCATGGTCACACAGAGTCATGTATACTTACACAGAATTGATGGGGCAGGCGCGGATTCGTTACATAATTGAACTAGTTATTATTAAAGTTATTAAAAAAAAAATAAAAGGATCTATAGATCAATATCATATTAATAGTGCTTCCAGGTCACAATAATATGGTCTAAAGTTCAATACCACATAAGGGTCATATAAGAAAAAATAAATAGATTGCATAAGGATGGAACTTCTGACCTTTTTGTCGATCATCAGGCTAAAACAGATCTATTATAAGGATTGCATGAAGAAAGGCTACTGGTCTAGTTATATGAATTATTCCTAATTACCCTCCTGAACTGGATAGGAAATAAAAATTTTTAGGACCCCACTTTTAGAACTGTGATAATTATTTGAACATAATATAACTCAACTACTCTGGCAACTTCCAGGATTCCCATTCTCCTAGCTCAAAATATCTTAATCTAGTGCCCTGCTTAATTGAAAGTCAGTTAATAGAAACTGATTCAATATTACAGATAATGATAAAAAAGGTGACATATCTCTTTCTGAGATTTAAGCAAATAATATCAGGGAGTATTGGAGAGTATATAATCCTGTCTAGGTATATACATAAAAGAACTAGATTAGTGATTATAAAATATGAATATATAGCTCAATACTAATTATTCTTAGCAATATTGTTAATAATTATATATTAATCTTCAGCTCCTAGTTGAGCCTGTATTATTTTTAAAGTGATAAGTAGGTTTAACTAGAACAAATCGTAATGAGTTATCATTAATCTACATATACAGTATATATAATATATAGTTTGTATGAGATAATTGATATTATTCAAGAATACAAGTATTCAAGATTAAGTTAATTCTTAATAAAGGCTAGTATCTAATACTAGTAGCAATTTAAAAGTTAAAAAAAAAAATCATTTTTGTCACTTTATATTGTTATGGGCTAACCTGACAAATCCATTACTAATCCATAATATCTTATGTAATTCAAATAACTAACAAATACTCATAACTGATATAAAAAAAAGAACATCTCTTATAAAAAATACTTAGGAAAGGCAAATATATGGTGATTAACTTGGTCGAAAATAAGTATCTCTTTATTCATGTTCTATTTTTTTTGTATAATACAAACTTTTATCTCTATTTATAATAAGAACTGTTTTTCTAATACATTCAATATTACTTTTTCAACTTATACTGGTAACTTATTTATACTTTTTTAACTAACAATAGACTATCTACTTTATAATAGACTATGCTAACCCTAAACTTTGCTAAACTTTTTATACTTTGTCAGATATATATAGTTTCCTTATCAGTACCTGAGCCTCAATCTATAGTTTCTTATCTTGTGATATATAATCTTTTATATCAGACTTTCAGATTTTTGATTCTAGACCATTATGTATAAATCACATCATTTATATAACCTCTGACACTAGCCATAGAAACATCAAATCAAAAGATCAAATGGGCTACTATACTACAAATAGACAAAAACATTATTTGCAGAAAAAAAGCTATTATTAATAACATAGTCAAACCACAATACTATACATATATTAACAATAACTTACATCTCTAGGAATATCAAGGATATACTCTAAACATAATTAGAAAACAATGGGAATATATCTTTTTCAATAATAAAAATAGTTTCATTTGCATTCCAGTATACAAAAACAGAACTAGCTTCGAAGATATATCTAGCAACAACCTTTATCAGTATAACAGATTTTTACTCAATAGCCTAAAAAAACTTTTTCAAAACAAACTAGTACATGACAAACTTCTAACACTTTTTATTATTGACAATAATTCTATAACACAAAATAAAAGATTTATAAAAAACTTTATAAATATAACAAAGAATATATTCACTAACTAGCCTCTATTTGATAAACAATTAGCAAATTCAAAAACATCACATATATACAAATAGTTTTCTGATACAACCATAGAATAGGTTTTGAATAGCATATCACTTAAGTCTTACAAATTAATTTCAAAGAAAAATAAATAACTTCTCTTTCTAAACAAGAGTTGAACTAGTTATTATCATATTCTTTTTAACAATAGCTTCAGCAAATAGCAATATTACAATTTGCAATACTAGCTAAAAACACTTAATGCTATTTCCAAAGCTCAAGGAAATCCAATCACTATTATAATACTAAAGAATTGCATCCTAATTAATATAATCAATTATATCATCAAACAATAGAGATCCAACATTATATAGAAAAAAATTAAAGTACATAATAATAATTCAAATAATAAAGCAGATCTGCTTATCAAAAAAGTGATTATCATAGATAAAACATCAGAAATCATTTTCATTTCCATCAAAAACAGTAACAGCTTATGGATTTAAAAATGGAATAGTCAAGTTTTAGACAATATAATATCAGAAATCACAAGAAATCTCATCAAAACAAGATATATCCTTAGCTGGAGAATGCTAGATCACAACTTAACTACAACAAATAGTGATATACTATAAATTATAACATAAGCTGAATTAATGATTCATAAACTTCTATTTTAAATAATAATTGATACAACTAATAAACTTGATCACAATATTAGATCTTTTAGGCTTAAACTGTAAAACTTAGAATTGTCAACTAAAGACAAGCTCTACAAAAAAGTAGCAACAATATACAAAAATAGTCTTTGTATCAATTGTTAACATGCTGAAATCAATATTTATATCATAATATATGAAGACAATGAAGCAAACATCTTCAAAACACTTTTCCAAATTGTCAATAAGGATATTAGTAGCAGAAAACAACAAATTCCTAAAAAAACACTAAACAATAAACTAAAGAAAATTGAAAGTAGAAAGACTCAAAAAGAAAAAAATTACATTACAAGAGGGTATTAATAAAAGATCTTTTCAAAATAATTAAGGAATACACAATAACAAAAAATCAAAAAAACTATAAAAATATTATTGATAGATTTTTAACTATTCTTTAGAACAAATGGCAATAAAGATATCAACTTTTTGCATGATAAGAAACAAATCAAAATATAATTAAAAAAAATAAAATAAAAAATAGAAAACACTAAGCAGAAAAATTACTATATACAAATTATATATTTCAGAAATTAATGAAATCATAAAACATTCCAGTTAATACTGGATCAACTAGAACACAATATACTCTTTCAAAATAAAATTTTTATGGAATAGATAAAGCCTTGATAGATTAATCAAATATATATCAGTACTTGGTAATAAGCCATATAGTAAAACTATCTTTAATAAGTTTAATTGGATAGTTAAACAGTTAAATTTGTATAAAATAAATTTGTACATACTCACAAATAATATTTAATAAATAAGATATAGACCACTTATTAAAATAATAATAATATATAAAAAAAAATAAAAGAAAATCTCAAGTCTACCATCTAATAAACAATAATTTACAACATTTAAGATCTAGTATAAAATAAAAAAAGAAAAAATTAATTCAATTAGTATATTATAAAGATCTGGAATATATAATTAACAATAAAAATAAATAAAATATATTATAAATCCAAATATTTTTTTTTTTGAGCTGGTGAAGTAATAATATATAGTTTTTATTTAATCATTTATATTCTCTTATATACACAAATTGAATTGTGAAAAAATATATTTATGATAGAAAAAAACTAATAACTCAGTATCTTACAAACTTTATGACTTGCTACAGTTAATCTCAAGAATAAATATTAGTATATTATGACTTCACTAACACTGATATTTATATGAAAGAAAGAATTAATACTGAAACTGTTTTGTAATATGTTTCTCATGTTGTAGTTTGTTAATTCTATATACAAGTGTTTTCTAGTATCTGGTTTTCTTCCCTCATTTTATAATATTCTTCTATCTGATGATTTGATATTGTTCTTTATTTGTTCTTGCTTTATTTTTTTGGATATGCTTTATGTCTTTTCTATTCTAAAACTGATTTGTATCTTAGCTTCCAAATGTTTCTTTTCACTTGTCAAAGTTGTACTGTTATCTTTTTTACTGTTGCTTTGGCTTTCTTTTTAACTTTTATAATTTTCTCAGCTATTTGGATCATCTTGTATATAATAATACCTTTAATTTTATCTGTAGATTCTACCATCTTCTGGTTTTCTCTTCTTGTATTTGATTTGAGGAAATGTTTCCATATACTTTGAATAGGCTATGACTATTTGTTTCTATTGACTCTTGTTACACATTCTCGTGTCAAGAGAGTTGTTAATTTCTCAATTAGCCTTGTTCTGTTTAATCTGCAGGTAAAGAAATATAAGTTACTTGCTTCTTGTTTTCTACAGGTTATACATGTTGTTGACTTGAATAATAATAGTTTGTGCCTATTCATGTTTGCTATCTTAGGATATTCATTGGACCATGTCTTCTATCAGAAAGTTCTGTCACTGTGGTCTTCTTGACTAATCTGAAGGAATGTGATTTTGGATAATATCAAGATCTGCATAATTGGATTCAAGTTTATTTTCTTGGCTTTCTGTCCTGTAAGTCATATTTTATTTCATTGTAGTATCCTCTATTTACTAATCTATTTGATCTTTAAAAGAGTCTTACCTATTGTTTTGAAGGATATGTCTATGAAGAGCTAATCCCATCTCAGTATTATATTGCTACTTGTAGACTGAAGCTCTTGAATCTTTATGATATCCTTGAAGCTATTCATGAGTATAGTGGCTGCTAATTTGTTTACTTGTTCATTTTCTTTATTTCTTGAATGGCCTTTTATTTTTGTCCATTGGACTTTGATATTCTGTTTTGTAATAATTTCTCATATTGTATTAATCAAGAGCCTATTTGGACTTTCAGATTTCTAGTTATTGAACTAATTCTTGTATAGTGCTTTGCTTATTGAATTAATAATACCTCAGCTATCTATAAGGATATTAATTCTTTTGTTAGAACTAATTGTACTAATTGCTATGAGTATCGCTATTAGTTCTAATCTAATAGAAGATAAGATATTTTAGGTTTCTGCTTGAAAGGTTGTAATTTTATGGTCTGACTTTGTTTGGGTTACCCATCTGATTTTCATCCTACTCTTGGTTATGTATCTTGTGTAAGAGCCATTTGTGTAGAATTGGATATTGTTCTCTGTTGCTAATTTTCTTGCAGTTTTTGTAGCTGCTGCATCATCCTGGTTGAAGCTTTTATATTTCTTTTTATTAGTGCTTCAGTTGTTAATAGGAGATCCAGATATATGCTAAGCATGCATATACTATATTTGGGAGCTGCATACAAGTTTTCTTTATTACTAAATTGATTCCTTGAGGAGACAATTATAGTCTATTGATTGGTGGTTGCCTAATGTTTGTTACCTGCTGTTCTGAAAAGACTCCAGTTGTGCTCTTTTTGATTTTGATATTTACAGTACTAGGCATGCCAAAAGCTTTTTTACTATACATTTCTATTGATTCTTATAGTTCTTTCTAAGTTCTTGATTGTTAAATAAGCAGTCTTTGCACTTGAATATTGGTGAGATCTCATTATTTATGATTATATGGTTTACCATTATCCTTTGCTTATCTAGTTGTTTTCTTTTCTTTGTTATTATTGTTTTTTCATTATTCTTTATTGTTAACCATTTGATAATTGATTGGTATTGAGCTAAAAGGATAGAAGTAATTGAATAGAATCTATTGATAAAAGGGTTGCTATTGTCACAGTCTTATATGACAGATGGTTTCTTCCTATTAACTGTTAATCCTAGCTATGTTTGGATTATTAATTCTTTTAAATTCTTATATTATTCAGGAGTCCTGCCTTGTTTTTCCAGTTTCATTTTTATTTTTTACCATAATAGGATTTTTGTTTTGTTATTATTTAGTAGTTGATCTATAAACATTATCCTTCTGCATTTGAGGAAGGTTCTGTATTTATTGTACTATTCCTCTGTAACTAATTTTTTTATTACCTTGCTTTCATTTTTAACTGATTTTTTATACAATATATTTTCTGTTGGCACCATTATGATTTCTTGCAATTTGAATATATTTAGAATATCATTTGTGAAATTGTTTCTTTTTCTGATCCAAAAGAGAAGCATGTTTATTAGTATTAAAGTATTCAACTAATAGTTATTCTGAAGTTGTTAAAGTCTGATTTGTATAGTAATTCTAGCTAAGTTGTAACTGTTTAGTCTATTAGTTAGGTTCTTTTCATATATAAAAACTTGTCTATTCTATATATTAAATAGTTTGTAACCTAAGTCAGCATATAGGATACAGTTTGGAGTTATTGAGGATAAGTCAACTTTGTGCTTAAACATTTTGTTTATCTTGCCGCTTATCTTATCACACTCTTTTTCTTATAGGACAAGATCATTTAAAAGGTATTTATTACTGAAAAAAGAATCTGATTGATAATATATCATATCTACTTGTTAGTGATTTTTTTCCAGGCTAGTGTTCTGATTGTAATATCTACTTTTTCTTTGATTATATTTTTCTGTCGTGCTTTTTTACTATCTTCTATTATCTATTGTCAACCTATACAATAACCTCCAAATTAGATAGATAGACAGGACAACTATAGCAGTAATTCACTTTAAGTTGAGAGAGAATACCTCAGTCATGGTATACTAAAGTTAATAATTCAATGATAGTAGAGATTACACAAACACATTGAAAGAGGCTTTGGGTGATTTGTTTAATTAGAAGGTTTATTAGAAATATATAATGTCAAGAATAAGAGAATTCAGTAAATAAAACCTTGAATCAACTGTTTTAGACAGCTGGCCTTTATATACATAATTGAATATTAATTATTTAATAATCAAAGTGACCAAATCTATCATATTTGTCAAATTAGGCCAATATGTCAGATCTTCTTACTTGGGTAACCTGCTAGCTAAATATAGATAAGATATGAAAATTAAATAATAAAATTAAATAATACGTACTACGTCAATCACTACTTTGCCCTAATAATTGGATCTATCCTATGAATCAATGAAACACTCCTTGCATTATATGTATCACATGATCTAAAAATAGAACTAAAGTAATATAATAGGCAAAAACTATAAATAATAATTAAATGAAAATATAACTAATAATTAAGACTAACATTTCCCTTCTACTTAAGCAGTGAGTTTCATAAATCAAGAATTTACAAGGAATTGATATTCATTGAACTTCGATTTGATATTCATGGTCAAAGTTGTATGCCTTGTTTTTTAAATTTGCTCAATTCCAGACCTTTCAAAGAGATTATAAGTATAATAATATCTAGTAAGATAGTATTTAATCAGGTATTTGTTTAGATAGGATTGTTGTGATCGATTGACAATTCCTTCCAATAATTCCCCAGATAGTATGCATAGACCAAGAATAATCCTGTTTTTCATGCGAATAGCATATTGCATATACTTGTATATTTGCAAGACCTGATTTTCAATCAGCTGAAGTAAATTATATGATATTGCGGTTACTTGCACAAATTTAGGAATTGTGGCCAGAAAATTCTTTAAAATTAGGTCCTGAATAGTAGTCATAATAATTTTTGCACGAGTATGGTAATTCATTTTGCTGCAAACTGATAGGCAATAAAGCTTCTTATATAATTGTTGGGATAGTACAATTATCAATATTTCCCTATTTAATATAAGGATTTTTCTTGGTTTGTCAGGTATTCCTCATATTCCTTTTATCATCATGCAAGAGAAACCAGAACTGCCAAAGCACAAAGACTCACTTACTCAGAAAGGATGGATCCTTTGTGTGCAACTGTCATTACTCTCCAAGGGTCAAATATTTGAAGAGACAAATATGTTATGATGAATGGTCCCAGGCTGATCTTCAAAAAGAAATCTATCAGTTGGAGAAAGAGGTAGGGTGGTTGGTCTCCAGAAGTTTCACTTCAACTAGGATCAAAGAGTTGGAGTTGAAAAACTAGAACTTGCAGCAGAGGATGGCCAAGCTTGGTGTCCTGTTAATCCAGTTGGGTGTTTCTATTCCTGCTCCTTTGGATAGAACATTTTTCTCACTTGAGCTTTGAGGTTTTTGTTTTTCTTTTTATATTTTTCACTTGTCCACTTATAAGTACTTTACATTGGGATTATACAATAATTGCTGAGAGCTCTGGGGCCAGCTATAATAGTAGTGAGAGCTCAAGGACTATTACTATTACACTGTATATTCCTCTTTTTAGTTTTCAATATATACAATAGGTTCCCATTTTTCAAGATCAAGTTGAGAGGGCAGCTAGAACTTTTCTATCCATCGTCATAAGTTTAAAGGCTCCATTTTCCAAGTCATTATATATAAAGTAAAATCCTTTCTATTTTGATTTGAGTTTTTCAGTAAAGTGTTTGTCCCTGGCAGCATCACAGACTGACACTTTATCTCCAATTTTGAAGTTCCTTGGCTTTTTCAACTTCAGGTCAAATCTCTCCTTTTGTTTTCTTTAGGCTTTCAGAATATTTCCTTGAGCAGTTCCTTGGGCAGTTGGTGGATTTCAGTTAGTTGATAGAGTCGGGTCAAGATATTTTCTTCCATTACTTTATCTATTTCCATGTAGGGCATTTGAGGATTGCAGTCATACACAAGATTGAAGGGGGTAAATTTGGTGAAAGCTTGTTTTTATTTGTGATAGGCAAATAGTGTTGGTGCAATAAATTCATTCCAATCCCCCTTCCCCTCAGTTATTTTTGCTAGAGATTCACATAAAGTCCTATTGAAGGCTTTATTAGTCTATTTGTTTGTAGTAATATGGGATAGAATAAAGATGTCATATTTGAAATTTTCCCAATAAAGCTTCAACTATTTCAACCCTAAAATATGTTCTATGATCAGAAAGTATGTATTTTGGATATCCATATCTGCAAATAATAACTTGATAAATAAAATCTGCAACTCGCTGTCCTATGAAATGGGAGATTGCTTCAGCTTCAGGCCATTTTGTAAAGTAGTCAGTTGCAATGATGATATATTTGTTTCCCTTGCTTGTGATTGGAAGAGATCTCACAATATCAATGCCTATTTTGAAGAAGGGTCATTAACTGTGATTGGGTGTAAGGATCCTGGGGTCCTGAATTTGCCTTATCATTGACATTGGTCACAAGTATTAATATAATGCTTCACATCTTCAAACATTTGGAGCCAATAGTATTGATCATGTAGTTTTTCAAAGACCTTGTTCACTCCAAGATGTGCTCCAGTAGGATGGTTGTATAGTAAATATAAAATTGGTTTCATTTCCTGTTTTTGAATTACATGGAATAATTAATTTCTTGTTTTTCTGCAACAATCCTTTTTGTAAAGTTGGTTGTTTTTTACTTGTTAGTATTATACTTTGGAGATAAGTTGCTTTTGTTGTTTGTTATCAAAAGTATCAGGTAATTTGTTGTGTTTAAGATAGTTTTTGAAACAATGATAATGTTGAAATTCCATTTTGATAAGATAGGTTGTGTTGTTGTCTAGGACATTGACTACCTGGGCTGGATATTATTTATTGTCAGATTTCACTTGTGATTGTGACTTTGAATTAGTTTTGAATGGATGTAGACTTAGAGTTGTGGAAAATTGGTTTATCTATATCATATATCTTAGACATGGCATCAATATTGTTATGTTTTCTTCCAGCTCTGTGTTTGATAGTGAAGTTATAGGATTTCAAATGGAGTATCTATCTTGTACATCATCCTTTAAATTCAGTTGTTTTCAACTATTGAAGAGCAGAGTGGTCCGTAATCAAGAAGAAGTGTTGAGTTCCTAGATATTGGTAAAAGTGTTCAATAGTCCAGATGACTGCAAGACATTCCAATTCAGTGGCAGAATATTTTGCTCAGCTTTGTTAAAACTGTGACTAGCATAAACAATTGCATACTCCTTTTTTCCATCTTTTTGTGCCAGAATAGCACCAATTCCAGTTCCAGAAGCATCAGTATGAAGATAAAAGACCTTGAAGAAATTAGAATATTTTAAGACAGGAGATAAGGTTAAGAGTCACTTCAGAGTTTCAAAAGCTTGTTGATGATTATCCATCCATTTAAAGGAAGTATCCTTTTTCAAGAGAGAATTCAGAGCGTGGGCAATGGAAGAGAAGTTTTTGATGAACTTCCTATAATAAGAGGCAGGTCCAAGAAATCCTCTCAATTGTCTAATAGTAGTGGGCCTTGGGAATTTCTTAACTTTCACAATTTTGTCATCATTAGATTAAATTTCTTATGGTTAATCACATGATCAAGTAATTTTACTTGCGATAAAAAGAAGTAATATTTTTCAGAGTTCAACATTAGAAAGGCTTCCCTGAGAATATCCAAAATAATTGGAACATGCTAACAATAGAGTTAAAAGGTAGTGGAGAAGATGGTAATGTTATTAAGGTAAACTTCAACAAATTTGCCACGGTAGGGAGCCAATACTTTGTTCATTAGTTACTGAAAAGTTGCAGGAACATTGCAAAGACCAAAAGGCATAACATTGAATTCATATAGGCTATACTGTATTTTGTTGTAAATGCTATTTTATGTTTATCCCTATTACTTATTGCTACTTGCCAATATCCACTTGCTAGATCAAGACAGATGAACCATTAAGCACTATTGAAGATTTCCAAAAGGTCATTCACAATCAGCATGGAGTAGACATCCTTTTCAGTAACTGTATTGAATTTCCTATAGTTAACACAGAAGTGTTGCTTATTATTTTTCTTGGGCACTATAACAACAGAAGAAAACAAGAAGCTGGTAGTAGGATGGATGATTCCTCGCTGCAGCATTTTCTCAATTTCCTTTTTGATGAATTCCTGTTGGTCAGGTGAGGTTTTATATAGTCACTGTTTGATTGAAGTAGCATTTCTAGTATTAATACTATGGGTAACCACTGTAGTCCTTTCTAGATTACTTGTTTGGCCTTTCTTGAATATATAATCAACAAAGACATCCTTATGATCAGATAGAATTTGTTGGACCTCAAATTGTTGTTCCTTAATCAGGATTCCAATAGATGGTTCAGGAGAGAGTTCCTTAGGTTTAGGACAGTTAGAGAGAAAGATGGCAAGGTTGTCATACTCAGATTTAAGAACAAGATCAGACGTGTAGGCCTCCTGTTCCTCAAGATCACTTTCAGATTGATATCCAATTTCATCCAAAAGTTCATCCTCATCATCCTCATAGTTATTATCTTGAAGAAGATGTGGAGGAGTATCAGCATAGTGGATGGTTCCTATGGCAATTGTTTTACCATTATAAGTAATTTAGAGAGTATGGTTCTCAAAATTTCAATTTGCCTTCATATAATCCATCCAATCAGTTTTCAGAAGAAGGATCTCCTTATGTACTCAATTACTTGCAAGATCACTAGTATAATCAAATCCTGGATAAATATTTTTAAAGCAATTATTTATCCAAGAGCCCTGACTCATGTATCATTGGTAGTAATTACAATGGTTTTAAACTTGGTATCAATTTCCAATCCAAGTTTCCTTATAAGTTTGTCAGTAATGATACTGATAGCAGTATCAGAGTCAAGAATAGCTATCACTGGATTTTCTTTAATGTGGACATAACACGTGGCAGCTGTGGTTTTTTTAGGTCATCAGAGATAAGGTAATTGATTTTCACAGATACCTTAGATCACTTGAGAATTTTCACCAAATTTTTATGCTGATTGGGATATTACAACATTTGTTCCAGAGTAGCCTTAGCAGGAATATTTAATATATCCTCAGAAATGTCATAATTGGACAGTTAGTTTACAATAGATGATTGGGCTTTGGTTTTGGACCTTTTGGGTTTTATAGTAGGAGGGGTTTCAATCACTTCTGATTCAGAGTCATGAATTTCTCTTGATGGGATTCTGGAGACTTTCCTGATGCATAGGTTTAATTCCTTATTTGATTCAGATTGGTTTTGCTTTTGCTTGACCTTCCTCCTATTAATGGTATAGGATTGATTGTGCTGATCAATGTAGACTTCCTCTTCACATTCAGGTTCATTGAACTCCTCCTCAGATTCCTCAATGGTGAGATAGTTCAAAGGTTTCCCGGACCTAGAGGAGTTTGTTTGGACCTTTTCAGACATACATTCCCTAGCCAGATGTCCTGGTTCATTGCACATGAAACATACAAATTGGGAAGAGTTAGACCTATTCATAGGGTTGGAGGTAGGTTGCCTTGGATAATGGCCTTGTTTTTTACTTGAGCAAAAAGAAGTTATAATTTTTCAGCCAAGTTTAACTGAAGTTTTTCAAACTTTTTAATAAGGATATTCATGGGGTCTTTAGATCTCAAAGAAGTTATTTTAAAATTTCTTGAGGATGGGGTAAGATTGCGTGGTTCCTCATCATTGTTTATGTCCTGATCATTTTGATAAGCCATTGCAAGTTAGTGTGCAGCAGTCACATTATTAGGATTGTTTATGGAAACAATTAGAGCCAGGTGTAATAGTAATCCTTTGATATAATAGCAGAATTGTTGGCTAGGACTTATGTCACCTTCAATATTGATCCTTTTGAGAAGTTTTTTGAAAGTGGCATGGTAAGTAGTCACAGATTC